>OX579638.1:19240810-19488634 GCA_951230915.1 Antitrichia curtipendula | reverse complement strand
TATACATTAAATGAGGTTGCTTGTTTTGTTTGTTATGTTGAAATCTTTGAAATTGTGCATCCCTTGGTTGTGTTCATGTTAAGCTCTCTACAAGGAGTGGTGGATGAACTTTGTTTCGTATGTGGTGTTCCGACTCATGACAGAAAAGATATTGAATTTCAAAACTTTTATGAATTAAAAAATTTAGGAAATTATTTTATTATTTTTATTTCATTATATTGTGGCAATAGCACAAAGGCATATTAGTCCTATTTAAGTCATGTAGTCACTAGAGTGATTTTTTTTTCAGAAAATGAATGAATTTGGATGATTTTTTAAGGTCGTACAGGGACCAAATGAAAAGTAAGACGACGGAATTACGCAGCAAACCGAAATGGGCTTGTCTACTGTCTACCTTAGTAGCAGGGTGTACACTAACATACAGAGACCTGATGACGAAGAATTTAGGAGTCATGAAACAACTCCAAGATCCAAATAGACTTCTTGGATACACACATACAAATCACAACATGGCATTGGATGAACTGACCAAAGGATCGGTTAGGTTATATTGCATTATCCCAATGTGTTCGTCCAACGTAGATGCGAGCTGGAAGGCGCTAACGGTCAAGGCTTTGGGCGCCGGCGTTGCCGACTTCGGAGAGAAACTCCTCTTGCAACAACAAGTCCGCTTGCAACTCCGTCGTGTTTTAATTTTTTCTTACAGCAAGAACAGTGATTACACCGAGATTATGCCAGAGATTATCCTGAGTCCAGTGTTGCTTTCTTGCCCGACCTCGCATTGTTTGTTAAGTTAAATCGGTCTTCGTTCCGTTCATTGCGATGAGGCGCTGGATCTTGAACCCTTGGGAGACCAACCGGAAGTGAGGACAGTCGTGCTGCTTCGTTCCTGCTCAAAATTGGCGCATAAAATTCGTTGTGCCGAATAACTGACAGCCGATGTCAAGTTACTCGACCTCACGTTGTCAGTTTAGCGGACTTCGTCTCATGCATTGCAATGATGCGCTCGTTCTTGAACCCTTGGGAGACAAACGGAGGCGTGGTGCTTGTTTCTTGCACAGAAGTGGCGAATAAAATTTGTTGTGCGAATATTTGACACCTGATGTTAAATAAGTTCCTCGACCTCGCATTGCTAGTTGATCGGATTTCGTTACATGCGATGATGCGCTCGTTCTTGAACCCTTGGGAGACAAACGGAGGCGAGAGGAGACGTGCTGCTTCGTTCCTGCACAAAATTTGTGAAAAAAATTCGTTGTGAGAATAGTCAATACCTGATGTTAATTAAGTTCCTGAACCTCACATTGCCAGGTGATCGGATTTCGTTACATGCATCGCGATGATGCTCTCGAATTTGAACCCTTGGGAGACAAGCGGAGGCAAGGCGAGGCGTGCTACTTATATTTTGCACAAATTGGTCGGTCGTTGTGCCGATAATGGACTAGTGAGTTTCTTGTCATGGCGTGAATAACAACTGTCGGGGATGGTGAAGGAGTGAGACGCTTGGAGCTTGGTTAATTAAATTGCCGGCTGCTGTAAGCTCTGCTTTTGAGAATTTGGTAATGGCGGTTTGCGAGGAACTGGATCTAAGTAATGCTGCAGTATGTTGCGACGGTGGTGTGGTCTTAATGTAGCTGTGGAGGATAATCGTTTGGATGGTGTAAGAGGGGCACAGGTGTTGTTAAGGATCCAGACATCGTCGGTTTATTTCTACTGATATTGTTCATGGCCATGACCTCGTAAATTCATGTCCGAGCTCACGTGTTGAGCATATGAGCTACCGCCTATCCAGAGTCGTTTGCCGGATAATCTCTGGCATCGATGCCTGGAGGAGTTTCAGGATTCAATTTTGTGCAGACTGAGATACCCTGTATTGAATTGATGAGGAGAATTGGAGGAAGTACGTACGCTTGCAGCAAGGATGTGGCGGTCATCAGATTGGAATGCCGAGGTTTTCCGGTCTCTGGTCAACAGATCCTGCAATGTAAAGAATCTACGGGACGTCGATTTTCTTGAGACGGTTAAGACTTGACCAGGCATGTCTACTTCTCAATGTGCACCTTAACATTAAACAGAATAAACATGAATTCATACTCTTTGATATTGGTTATTTTAGCTCTTTATCTTCGCCACTTTCTCACTGGTTTCCAACGTTTTCCAAACCATTGTTGGATAACTATGAGGAAGGATAGTGTCAGTCCTTCTCACGTCATTTATATTTGGTGACAGGAGTGGGTGATGGAAGGACGTGATTGCTAAAGTCGTAGGAAAATTTCAGCGACGCGGACACTCACCATGAGGCTCCTCAAACGGAAAGTCAGGAAGCTCGAAGGATGCGGGAAGGTGATTAAGTTCGATGTCCTGCTAGATTTCTTTTATCCTTTCCCTTTTCAAGTTTACACGGTCCGCCCATTTTCAGAATTCTATTCCGACCTCTTGTGGAATGCCGTGTACTGACTTTTCTCCACTTGCATGTGCAATGTTGTTTGAATAGTCTGCAAGAACGAGTATCTCTTTCGATCTAGCGGTTCCTAGAGTGTTAAGTCTTATGGTCAAAGTTGTTGAACTTTGTATGTGGATAACCGGAATCATAGTAATCAAATTCTTGAGCTCAAGAAATCACTGCAATTAAAAGAAAATTGTGTTTGTCATTAGCCACGTTTTTATCAAAAATGAGATATAGATTTGCATTCTTCACTCTTGCAGCTAGAGCTGGAAAGAGTCATTGGATTAACGTCGACGTCGGCAAGCGGGTTATCATGCAATCCAACCACCGGAGAACTCGCTTACTTGGCTGGCGCTGTTGTAGTTGTTTACAACGTCAAGACCAGCTGTCAAACCCGATTTTTAATGGCTCCTAAAAGCGCTAAAGCTTTCACATGTATTGCTTACTCAGGTCAAGGCGGAAGACTTCTTGCAGCTGGCGAGGTATGTGCAGGGTGCAGTGTGAACACTTTTTCCGGATCTATAGGTTGTCATATGATGCTTTCCAAGAACAATCTGTATTCGCTCTTGAAATTGACCTATCCTCTAACCATTAATTTGTTTGAATGACTGGACTGGATGTGAAACCCAAACTTTTAGATTCAGTTCTACCAAAAAATTCTCTCTTGTGCCTGGAATGTTTCAATATGTAGAGAACGGTCATTAACCAGGTTTATCTTTGCGACCTAAAGATTGTACCAATGACTTCACCTAAAATTTGACTTTTCTGGAATGAAATTTTCATCAATCCAACTTGGCCCTGACCCTCCAGGGCGATTAATGCAAGCTCAAAGTTAATGCATTCTCAAATTTTCATGATCTAGCTATATTATTACATCTCTTTCCATCTTAGTTATATTAATTCTATCTTAATTTATCTGTTTGGAGCATGCTTCTTTAGCACCGATGTTGCAAAACGTCCCTTAAGCTCTTCTGACTGTTTGCATTTCTAAGTGGCAGAACTCTTAGTTTGTATACGTTTTGACTCGTTCCACTGATGTACAAATTTACTGAATGCAGTCAGGGCACCAGCCAGGGGTTATTGTTTGGGAGGTTTCTGTGGGAACATGTGTTGCTGAATTAAGGACACATAAGCATGGGGTCTGCTCTGTCCAATTTTCACCGAATGGTGAGCAATCTAGGACTAATACGAGTCTGAAGCTTTATTATTTCTACAAAGCAGTGTTTGAATTTATTGAGAACACGCAGCTTTTCTATGCAGTTCATACTCGGGCTACGTGGATGGAAGTTTTGACAAGCATTTTCTTGAACGTATTTTTTTGAACAGCTGTCTGATATCTCCAATCACAATGAAGGTCATATGGCGAGCAGAACGTAGAATAAGTTGCCTTTCATGCTACATGTTCTGACATGCCTGTCTGATAATATCTACTTGCAGGAAAACACCTTGTATCGGTTGGTGTTCATAATGATGGACAAGTATGTCTCTGGGATTGGAGAAGTGGCACGTTATTAGCGAAATCTCGCGCCTCCACAACATCTCAACCGGCATGTGCACTGCAATTTGCGTCAGATGGTAGTTTTTTTGTGACTGGTGGCATAAAGCATTTGAAACATTGGGTGATTGGCTTGCCCAAAGCTAGATCTGCGGGAGGCAATGGAACTATCGGAATGGAAGGAAAAACCGTAAAACTCGGTAGCCAGAAAGACAGTTCTTTCGTTGCAATCCTATGTGCTCCACCAGCAAAGGATGCGACAACTGCGACCCCTGACTTTCAACCACTGTACGCGTTAAGTGCTGCAGGTGCGTGTTTCCAGTAGATGCTGGTATATCATATTTGTGGGACTGAATTTTGAAGCATATCAAATTTTATCAAACATACATGTTGGTGCACATGGTTACATTTAGATACCAATAGTAGTGTTTCTACAAACCTATTTCGTACATGTGCCAACTTTATCTCGCAGTGAAGTTTCACTTCGGAAATCTGCAGTGTGTGTCATTGGCCGACTAAAGTTTTACCGGACTTACCTTTTTCCCTCGAAATTTTCAGGAATTCTGTGCTTGCTTCATTGCGGTTTGGCTATTGAGAAGTGGGTTGATCTGAAGGTACTAGGGCCGGTGCTCCAACACCTCGCTATTGCGCTATCTGTAATGTTGAATTGCATTTAGAAAACGCAGTCGTGCGATTGGTCGAATTAGTTTTCTGCTGCTCTTTAATATTGTTTTTTAACCAAAAAGTAACTTTTAGCCTATGCTTAACTCAAATGATAGGGCTTCTATAGAAGTTCGCGTGTCTTGTTTGTCTCTTAAATCCCTCCAAGGCTAGATTGACCTTTTTCTTATCAGTCATTTTTTGAAAGAGCGACTTCTACATTATTGAAGATCGGTTGGACGTCGTGTATGATGACTGGCGCAGGTCAGGCATGGATACGCTCTCGCTGTTTCCGAAGCCCATGTGGGATGTGCTTGCAGTGATGGGATTGTTCGTGTTTTCATGCATGGGAGCCTTGCATATGCTGTCACATTGCCAAGACCTGCTCCTTATGGTTATCATGGACTAACAGATGCCAGTGTTGGTGCTACTCTTGCCGTTGGAAACCGTACACAACCTGGCATTCGGTTCCCTGATGCTGTTGCTTGCAGCTTCCTTCAAGAAGGGCACACTCTCGGTATAATAGTGCTACTTGTGTGTTTCATTTCTTTGTTTGAAAGTCGGCTCTGTTTGTCTGAACACGAAGTGGTCTTGTCCCTGGTCTCTGTATATCCTTACGTTGCTAACTTATATTACGTTTTACTCTGGCCGGGACGTGCTCAATCGATTACTCGTTTGTTTTGAATCACAGCTGTCATTTACGGGGACCATAGCCTTCTGGTTTGGGATGTGCAGAGCTTCTCAAAGGTACATCTTTGCTCAGAGCTCATGGCAATAGTGCTCTGTATCGCTTTAAAGATGTTCTATCACAGAGGATAAACTGTTGCCGTAATGGGTATTCCTTTTTAGCTTTCTCATTATCTTTTCACTTTCTAGTATAACTCAAATTGTGGTCGTCTAGTTGATGAGGAATCCAAAAGATTTGCAGTTCGTGAATTTCTTCGGAGCAACCTTTCCCTTTGTGACGGAAATAGTATGAAGACTACCTAAATTCTGCACTAGCGACTGTTTCTGCATCTCCCAGTGGCCATGGTGTGCTAAGCATATACTATATGTTCAGAGAATCTCATTTTATCGAAACTACTCAAAGATTTCTTCATCGATGCAGATAGGAAGATACCGTACATTGCTCTCCCACAATTCTTGCATATGGGATGTGTCTCTATTACCAACACCAAAGCAAGCGCCAGCTTTGCTGCTAAACAATGAGAAAGACTGTTCGCTTGGTGGAGCATTTGCGACGTGCTCTGCTGATGGGTCAATTAGGTTGTGGAATCTCGGTTCAGGGCAGGAGAAGTGTTGTGTAGGATTGAATGCAGCTTCACCGCGGCCTCCCAATATTTATAGCAAAGACGTTTTGGGCGTTCTATACATAGGTGAGCCATTTTGAAATCCTGCAGTAGTTGGCTTGGGAGAAGGAAAATGTGGTAATGTTGCATGATGTATCCTTTAAGCGTTTCACTATGAGGACAAATTTGAACTTTCAGGTGTAATTTGAATTCATGCAACTCGCTTTCTATTGGAGAGTGCATATTCTTCTGGTTGAATATCGCCATGCACCTAAAATGTATTGCTTGCTAACCTAAAACAGATATCTACACAGAAATAAAATGCTTTATTGTCTGCAGAAAATAGTGGAGATCAAAAGGATAAAAATTCCATGGTTACGATAGATGGGGAGTCGGTGGATACTTTGCACGGGTTTCGGACAATCTGTGCTAGTCCTGATGGCCAGCATCTTGCTGCTGGTGATCGAAATGGAAATCTTCGTATCTATGACTTGAATACGTTGCAACTGTTAAGCTTCAAAGTGCGTCCTCCTCTTGCTGCACGATAGTGTTGTGATATTTGAAATTTTCTGAGTAACAGTGACTTGAAGAGTGGATATTTGTATGACCTCACACGTAAGTAGCAGTTGAAAGAATCCAGGTAGATGCAATAATCGCCATTCACATGCTGGAAAGCTGAAAGTTTTGCAGGAATGTTGACAGGAAGCACATAATGGTGAATTGTTATCGTTGAGTTTCACTTCAAACACGAAGGACAGATTGGTTGAGGAACCAGTCTGCATGCCCCTATTGGCTTCTGGAGGCAGAGATCACCTTATTCATGTTTATGATGTGAACAGGTTGGACTCAATGTTCATGAATTGAATGCAATGCGTTCGGTGTAAGTGTTGATTACATTGGCTAGGATGTAATCAAGGATAGTCCTCTCTAGTTAGCAGAGGTTTGTGCATGTCTTCCTCTGATGAGGCATTGATTTGCAGGGGTTATGATGTTGTCGAGACCTTGGACGACCACTCAGCATCTGTGACCACCGTAAAGTTCGCATGCAGTGGGTCGAAGCTCCTTAGCTGCAGTGCAGATAAGTAAGTACTCAAAGGCGCTCCACTTCTACATCATTTTCAAAATTCGACTATTTCTTCTCATTCAAACCCGTTTGTAGATTCAAAGTTCGAGTATATTCTTGGGTGTACTCCTTGAAACGCGAATACTTTGATTCCTTACACTTAGAGCATGATGAAGTCCTTATAGTGGATTATGCGCAGGACTGTAGTGTTTCGCAATGTGGTGGCTTCGGGTGCTGGATGCAAAAGTTCACGCTACCATCAGGAGCTTTCACCACGAGGAACTTTTTATGACATTGACACAGATCCCTGCGACAAACTCGCAGTGGCTGTTGGGCAGGTACCGTTTATAGGTAGATCAAATGGTGGCAGTGTGGCACTTGTGGTCTATGACTATACCTTGTGATTTTATGGACATGTTGTTTTCTGTCTTCGCCTAGTGTTTTTGTTCTTCTATCATGCAACCCATGTACTTCTATTGATGATTGAAACTAGGATAAGAAGCTCAGCATCCTGAATTTGGCTAGTGGCAAGACTGTTCGATATCTGAAGCCTGAGGGTGATGTTGGAGAGCCTTTCAAGGTGACTTGGACTATATTATTTAACTTATTATTCCGCAACAAATTTTCAATTTACTTCAAATTAGATTAAAAAAAGGACTTCAGACGTCATCTTCTTCGTGGATCTGTTTGACGAAAGGTGGATTGATGTTCTGACATTCAATAAGAAGAATGAACTCTATCCTAATTTTATAGTTTGGCGTAATCAAGAGTCTGTTCATCTTGGGCCCCTGGTCAAGTCCCAAAGGTCAAGAAACATACAATTAATGATTCTGTTGTGCACTTGCACGCTTGATGCTATTCGGCTCGACAGGTGCGCTTGGATCCCAGCGGTATGTATGTTATATGTTCCCATTCAGATCGAATATTGAGGGTGTACGACTTCCTCAATGGGGAGCTTTTGGCTTATGCATCAGGGCATGCAGAAATTGTTACAGGAATGGTATTTCTTCCAGACTGCAGAAGACTTGTATCTGTAAGTATTGGACCTTAAAAGCTTCCTATTCTACTGCAGTTACAATGTAGCATGGCAGCCTTTTACTTTTGTTAGACATACTTGTGGTTATTGTTATCAGAACTGAGAGCGTTCTTGCTATGCATTTATTGTGCACAAGTTGCGGGCATCGTTCAAAATTGAAATGGTTTACATTGCTTAAAACTAGATCACTTGCTCGGAAAATCTTGGTCTCTCTGTTTATCTGTTTCATTATCTGCTGCAAATACAAACGCCGTGACTCCTGTTTGTGGTCAGTTGAGGTTTCGCTAGGCTGACTCAGATCTGAATTACACGAATTGACTTTGGCATTTTGCTTTTCTCAGAAAAAGTTTAATTTTACATGTTTTTGAGCATCGTTAACAACTGACTGTCATGAGTTGACGAACTTTCAGGTAAGTGGAGACAGCTGCATCTTCATTTGGCGTCTTCCGCTTAACATGTCACGTTCGATGAGGAAACGTTGTGTAGCAAACGCCGAGTCCCGACCGCCTCCTAGATGCTTGAAGTCTGCCCCGACGCAATCTCCCAGACACTTGGATAGAACCATCAATACCCCAAGAAGAGTTGATCAGGCAATACCCTTTGATCCTCTTGATGTGAAAGCAAAGAACAATTGCCAAAACGATCAGAAAGATAGATCGGTTCAGATAAAGCATGGGCAAGTCATAACCCTTTCAGCAACAGTACACGATTCGAGTTACAAAGCTGTTGATAGGCCTCATACAGAGCCTGCTGAGAGTAAAAAGGTACAGTTAGTATGCCCTCAACTAGTTTTAAATGAAATTAGGTTTGCTCATTCAGAACGTAGGTATCACCATTTGGAAATTGATGTCGGGTTTTATGTAAGTGATAGATGGCTTCTGTGTGCAGCGGTTAGGACGTGACGGATACAGAGCTGTCTCCGAAGCCCGAAGAGAAGCAGTGCTCCCTGTCGATAATTCTAACATCCGCAGTTATCCTGCCGAGGATAATGGTACAAATCTTCAGCAAAACGTACTTGAGAGTCGAGCCTTACAACCTGAAGGCAATCCATTGCTGTCTGCGCAAGATGACCTGAGGTGGGCTTGATCCAAGAAGATGAAATCTACCTACAACACCACTCGTAATTGGTAGTCAAATTTAATGATGTACTGTCTCAAGCGTCTGTAAGTGTGTTTACTTAGATTTTCTTTTACAGTTTAAGATGAAAATCGATGACACCTATTGAATAGTTGTCAAACAAATGTGGTAACTCTTACCGTCTTTGAAATTCAGGAGGGAGTCCCACTGGAAAACGGTGCACACTGTTTTTTTCGGTGAGAATGATTACTCTCATGATGAATCACTGTCGAAAGCTGGTCCTGAAGAGACAGCAACATGTGAAAATGACAGAAGGAACAGAGCAGGTAATGGTGCTGTTTCATCCAATACAATGAACGCCCCATTCAACGCATTGGAAGAGAAATTTTGTGAGAAATCATCTCTTAATACGGAAAAGAAATTACAGGCAACGTCGGATTCTGAGGACGAAGATCGGATAGTTACTGCTGGCGAAGTTTCAGAAGCACAAAAAACCATGTTTGTTCTGGAAAAAACTAATTCTATCGACGTCGAAGGCGAGAAACTCGAACGGGCTTGTGAAGAAATTAAGAGCAGCCGAGAGAGGATTGATGTCTCTTCTGCAGGAGGAGAAACTCTTGAAAACTTTGTCAGCTTCAATAAAGAAACTCTGGACTGTCATGCACAATCTACACAAGAGGAAAGAATTCCTAAACAAGACTTAAAGACAGATGGGGAGTTCAAGCGGATACCCACTTTGGAAAAAACAAAGATCTCCATAGATACCGAGCTTATGAAGGTCAATGACGATGGCGACGAAGACTGTGACCTTCTAACCCGCAAAGACTTGTTGATTGAGCGCTTCCACAAAATTGCTCCCAACCGGAAGGTAAGGCACAAGAGTGTTGTAGTTCTTCAATCTTTGAGCACAGGCATGTCATGAACATAAATGAGCATCTTCAATCGAGGGCTTAGATCAGGATTTTCAGTAATCCCTTGGTACGGTGGTCAGAGTCTAGCATGAAAGCTGAAACTTTCCAATGCTCTTTTGACATCTGCAGGAGGAAGATTTAGATAACAGTAGCTTCTCCACACGGTTTTTTGCGCGATCGAATTTATCCCACCCTCAAAGTCTACAGTTTGACACATCCTTAAAAACGGAGGTAGAAATTTCAGGAACTGAAACTCAAGCCCTTTTACAGGATGAAGATCTAGAAAATAATCCAGGACAACTTTTAGCTGCAGAAAGAGAACGGCTGAAGCTGCGGGAGAGGCAGGTACAAAGGAACCGCATATGTTTTTCTCCGGTCAGACTACCCTTGATACTGCGATGAGAGAGAGTAAGGATTGCGGAGTTGGTACAATTAGTACTTTGCAGATCGTGTGTTTGTAAAACCCAAAGACCAAAGAGATCAGTCCCTAGGATTGGGTTGATCTAGATTGACTACAGCATCATCACTCTCTTGAAATTTAACAATCTAGATATTGCATTCCTGCCATTAGTCGAGAACGATCTTTCATTCCCCAGAGAACTGGTCAACTGGGGCATTCACTTGACTCTTTCTATCCACGATCATTTAATCATTTCTTGTTTCCTAGTTGAAGGTTGGTCTTTGTGAGATGACAGAACAAAATGGCGATAGAGGTTCAACGTATGCGGGAGAGGTTGGTAAATCTTGGGATTGCAGTCGCCGAAATTGCACACGACGGTGAGTGCGCAGAACGTAAATGGGACGGAGAAGACAAATTTTCTGGCTATGCATTGCCCGCTGAGAGCCCAAACAAGCGGTCTGCATTTGCAGCTCATGATGCAGCCGAATTTCAAGATTCTTGTTTGCCGAATCCTCCTGAACCACCTGGATCTGCTCAACATGGTGCTAACAGGGCATCGAGTTTTTGTCTTCAAGATAGGATCGTAGATGGCACTGAGAGCTTGTGCTTAGGTGTTGTGAGCAAGAAAAATGGCATCGCACTGTCAGCGGGTGAGTCTTACAATTTAGACGGTGCTGCCCCTTGTGTGATGGGAACCCCTCGAACCCCTTCGGGCACTCACAACCTGAGGAATTTGGATGGTCGGAAGATTGATTTATGGCAAATTAAGGCGAGAGAAGATCCTGAAGGTCGAAATAGACTGAACGTCGAGGAAATAGAAGAGGAAATATCCATGACTGCACAGACTACCAGTGTAAAACAAGATGAGAAACCTGTTGACAAGCAAGGATCAGGAGTAGAGGATCCTTCGATTTGCCGGCTTATAAAAATACCATCCAAAGCGGAGGTTGGACGAGTTTTAGCAAACAGAGGAGAAAGGAATGCAGCTGAACGAGGGTTAATTTCTCAGGAGCACAGTCCTTGCAACAGAGCTGCTGGCCCTCATGCTAAGTCCCCTGAAAATGAGCTTGCGAGAAGGAAAGAACATGAGATTGTAGCGAATCACAAAGAGGCTCTGTCTTCAATAGCTACAGTATCTCCGACATTCGGAAGAGCTTTAAAGAGTAGAGAAAATATTATGCCGTTCTTCGAGGAAGGAAATCATAACGTGGAACAGAGGCTGGATGGACGTCATTCAAATTCCAAGCCGAAAACTGACAGCCAGATTTCCATTCTTCCATCTTGCACATTCCCTACGTGTAAGGATTCACTGTCCTCCAACAGATTCTTTGAGGCATCAAATTGTGAGAGGAGAGAAATACCTCACGAACACGAAGGAACAGATTTCCAAGGCGACTCACAGCTCATACGGACACAAAGGCTTTTCGAAAGATGCAAAAGTGTTAATATGAATGAATTCCTCGGTAAGTTTCATGTGATGTCTTACTAGTTACTGTTTCTTAAGAGCAAAAAAGTCAATCGCATTGGGCAGTTCATGCAATCAACTGTAATCTTTGTTCAAAATGTGTGATTTTAAGTGGCATCAATTTCTAGAGACTCTGAGTAGGAAAAGAACCTCCAATAACTCCCGTCATACTTACATTGATAGCGAAAAGTCCGAGTATGAAAAGAACCTCCAAAAAAATTTCATACGCAGTACACAAAATGAGAACGCACTTCTGTCATACTTACATTGATAGCGAAAAGTCTGCTGTGATTTTGAAAAAAAAATTTATACTTTGAATAGCTCCCATCAGAGTCAATCAGCCCTGTGTTTACCAACAGGTGAGATACCTGGCGTGGAAGCCCAAGACCGACCTCCATGCTCTTCTCTAGGGCCTGCAGGTGAAGAACTTTGCATTTCTACCCCGTCGCTTCCTCGCCCAGTTGAAGATTATCAGAAGTCTTTGTATGACTTGATGGAAGCAGCAGACAGAGCATCCTCGCTCTTCAGTGAAGTACGATCCGTCTGTCGAAGAACTACACCAACACCTTCCGAAACCCCTTGCACTCCTTCAACAAGTATATCACTTGACATATTATCTCTCAGTCGCACTTATCAAAGATTGCTGCCTGGAACGCTACAAACTGTGCAAAGACTAGCTGATGAAGCTGCAGCATGTGGACTACCGTGTAACAAGGCTGTGATTACTTTCGACAATGACAGCTTGAACAATTTCAGTCCCGGCATAGGTGGGCCAAATACTGTTCAATCTTTTTGCTAATTAACAATGTGATCCGATCCTTGATTTTATTTTGGACGAGTGCACCTAAAATTTCTCATCAATGTTGCAATTGCAAATTCTTCCTCTCCCTTTGCGGCATATACTGTACAGTCGCAGGATAAGGTCAGGTAGAATAACCAACTTGAATTGAACAATGATCTGTCCCGCAGATTTGTTAAACAGCTCAGCAGCAGGTTCAAGCATGTTCCAGTCAAGGCCAGGAACAGGCGCTTCTTCCTCACTGGCTTCAGTAGATGTGGAGGGATTCATTTCTCGCTTCTCGGAGACACTGGCGAGCCAAGTTCTCGCACTTGTTCACAAAGCTTTGCCTGGCAAGCAATCATAAAGGGCACCAGGCGGACTTTAAGGAATTTATTTGCTATCACGGCAGATTGGGAACCAGCAGCGTACTTGCGCTGGTAGGTAAGAATTTCTAATTGTTTGGTGGTAACAGAATTTCTATCACATTAGCAAAATGTTAAATCTCTCTAGTTACACTGGAATTCTCAAATCTAACTGACGAGATTCGGCAGCGGAATATAAAAATTAGCCTTCATTCTGATCCCTCCAAGAAATTCGTCCCTGCTGTTTCTCCGGTCTATCTTTTGTCCACACCCAGGTCGTGCTCTCAGCCGGATGTCCACACTCGCCTGGACTAGGCCCCAGCCTGTTGGAGCACGAAGAGTTGCGTACATGAAGGGTGATAGAGAAAATAAAATATGTATGTCTCTTATAAATTCGGAAGCATAAACGCAGTATAATGCTTTTGCAAGCTAGTGGCTGCCCAGTCATCATCAACCCTTGTCTGTGTGCAACTGTTGTAAGTGTATACTACAAGAACGATGAATGGAACTTGATGTATCCTTCAAATGTCCAGTATGTCATCAACAGACGTTGCAACGTTTACCTGATCGCATTAGTTTTGCGCAACTCTTTTCCAACAAGTAACCTAGTAGAGGGAATATAATAGGTAATATTGTACAACAAAATTGTATTTTCTCTCGTCACGTAACTTGGGAAGTTGGTAGTCTTCTATAGGGACATTATTTGAAGTTGACCTTAATCTACAAAAATGGAATCTCTGAGGTAAAAAAGCCCTCACCAAAGAATATCTGAATTCTCTTTCCCGGCCATTAGAATCTTGGAGTCCTTAAATGAAGGAATGTTGGTCCTTAATATCGTAATGAACCAGCCGACGCTTCTGTAAATAGAGTCTCCTTCAATGAATAGGTATTCTACGATGTTAGTCGACTCAAAGTAGCTGAGTCTAGAATGTCCAAATCGATTGGTGATTTTCACATTTGACTACTAATGAAAGACTCGCTCACCCGTTGCAGAGAAGACCCAGAACACGGTGCTGGCAATGTACATAACCGAAGTCAGGGTGAGAATCGACTGAAACGACCCCAAGCGTTCAATGAAAAGGCCAGTGCCCATGGTGCTAATGATTGCTGCCAAGGTGCCTGCTGTATTAGACATACCTGCGGAATAATTCACACATGTTGGTATTAGTCAGAATTACGTCCGCAATAGGTTTCGCAATTCTTCTTCCACTAGAAATGTTGAAAATTCTTACCATGTAGAACACCTGCATACTTAGGCCCAATCTCCTGGTAATTGACGAGGAAACCTGCTTGACTGAAGGCACTTAAGCCCACAGCGGCAGTGAGCCAGGCTGCGGCAACCATGGGATGACTGACGGTGTTCAGTCCCAGGAGCGCCACTGCCGGTCCCAGGAAGCCAATGGATTGCATGATCTTGCGTGTGGTTGTCACCGAGACACCAGCTTGCACAAGAGTATCGGAGCTGGCGCCGGCGACGAAGCCCACGGCTGCCATCATCGCCCACGGCACGGCGCTGAACCACGCCGCGTCCTTGAGGTTCACTCCCAGCACCTAAACACCAACTCAAAATCATCAGTTTAAGGACGATTTACTGTCATTGACCTTAATTGTAAACGAGGAAGTGAGCACAGTAGCAATCATCGGGGCAGAATGTGCTCACCGTGTTGAAGTACACCGGCATCCATCCCAGCAGAATAAAGTAACCCTGCACAAGGAAATATTCAGTGTCAGCATTGAAAACCATTATTGGGAGCAACCCGAAGTCACGCAATTTAAGCTTAAGTGAATTCAACGTACCCAGTTGTTCATGAAGTTGGCCACTATGATGGCCCATGTGGGCAGCTTAGAAAGGAGAAGACGAAACGGTGGAACGACAGCACTGGATGAGGTAGCTGAATTTCTTGATCCAGCGGTGACTATTACATCCTCATTTCCTCGTTTGATGTAATGATATTCCTCCCGTGAAATCCTAGATTGGTTTAATGGATTGCTAGTGATGGCAGCCAGCCATACGACCAGCCACAGAAAACCTGTGAATCCAAACGCCACGAACGGTGCTTTGACGCCGAAACGAGAGGTAAGAAGCATGGGCGTCAGGATCAGCCCAGAGACGCTTCCCAGATGGAAGCCCGCCATGGTCATTCCCACTGCTCTAGACCTCTCTGTGCGAGGAAACCACCTGGAAACGAAAAACGTGGACGCTCAGCAAATTAGGGTCACCAAATCCATCCCGAGATATCACCACATGCATTCCGAGCGTAGGGGTTACCAATCAAGCGCACTTGGAAATCATGTTGTTCATGCAAGGCATCGCCACACCCTCGGCCAGGCCCATGAGCACTCGGACCGCCAGCAACATGGGCAGCGACTGGCTCGCTGCCCAGGGCGTGAGCACTGTGGCGAGCGACCATAGCGCTACCCCCCACGCCATGACGCTCTTGCCGCCGTAACGGTCCGCCAGCGCTCCTCCCGCAATGGGTGACAGCAGGTACCCCCATAGAAACGACGACTGCACGGTTCCCACACAAATTGGATTTCAGAGATCAGGAATGAAAAGGAGGGTGGTCTAAATGAGATGAAGAATGTGGGATAGATTAATTGATGCATTGCTGTTCAGGGATCAAGGTTGAAAGGGAGGTGATCGAAGGAGATGAAGGTGGGAGAGATTGATTGAATGAGCGTACCTGTACAATGCCTGCGAAGCTCTGGCTCCACCCATGAGCGGCAGACATAGGCACAATGGCGACGGACATGACGACTCGATCGGCGTTGCACAAAGCCATAGCTATGGCCACCATGACGACCACCTTGACTCTCTCCGAAATGAGAAACGCCAACAGTCCCGCTTCCTGATCTTCTTCCACCAGCACCAAATCTGCAGCTCCAGTCAACGCCACCTGACACCGCGTGCTCTTTGATCCTGTGGGGCATGGTCGACCTTGGGGTGATGAGATTTGTGAAGAAGACTCGAAATTCTCGTCTGGAGAGGAAATGGGTGCAATTAGGTCGCGGAGTGCTGCAACAGGGTTTATGATTCGCCGAGAGAGATGTAACGTCCGAGAAGTAAAGTGGGATTGATATTCACGAGACGAAATTCTTTGCAAATTCGTTGATCTCCTTGGTGCAGTGTTCTTCGTCATGAGATGTCGTGTCAGAGGTCCACCGCGTGATTGGATGCAAGACGACGCCATCGCCAGCTCCATCTTCAGTGTGCCGAATGAATACATTAATATCTTCTGGAATCTTCCCAGCTAGACTCAGTGCTGGCGGGCTCTGGAAGCAAATGGTTGAAAAGACTTAGGCCGAAATGTTCTTGTACGTCAAGAATAAGCATGCGAAGTAGACATTGATAGGCTAACTGCAAAGCTCGACATCCAGACGCATGAATCTCTACTCACTGGAAGCGGAGATTGGAAGAATGGAAGAGCTAGGTCGAGAGCACACAAGTTATTCAATATTACTGCCAGGAGAAAAATACTCGTGTCCGCACAGTCGCCCTCGTTTCAAGGACATACAACAAAGACCTCAAGAAGTCAAAAGCTGAGTCAGCGGCAGTCAGAGCTTTAGGCACTCGGTGGTGTATTTATTTGACTTCAACTCACACTTTCATATCAAAAAGTGAATTACGTACGAGGTCAATCGACACGCAACACCACGATCAGCATCACAACATTGAATACAATGTACAAATCCATCATCGTATCAAGCTTGCAGACCACGAACGGTATCCCAATCTCTTAATCTCTTACTAACCACGCACAGTCTGAGCCCAGCTACACAGAAATCCGGCCTCAGAATCTCTGCTCTTGGAAATGCATCGAAGTGATGCGCACTCGGCTCCCAAACTTCAACTTTGCAAAGACTGGATTTATCGGAGCAAATGGCAAACATGCAAAGTAGAAGCCTTTTAGATGAGCTGTGTAGGCGGCGCTGCGATGACGGACTGATGACTCTGGACTTTTGGAGCATGCATGGTCTTTGGTGACAGTATGAGGACAAATGGAAAGACAAGGGAGAAAAGGGTTGGGAGGTGGGGCCTAAAGGTAGGCACCAAAACGGGAAGACTGAGCATTCATGCATCCAATTCTGACACGAAGATAACCATTGCTAGATCCCGAATAAATAGTTGTGCAGTGGTAGATACTGGATAGAGATGAGGAGGTAAGTATGATATCACTTCATGAAGGTCCCAGTTCACCAACTGAACTCGCTTGTTCTCAGGGTTTTGGACTTCAATCATGCTTTGGTCGTGCCCCTTGAATAGCCAAAGCTATAGAGCTTTACAGAAATTGTCATGATCTCATTTGAAGCTGCCGTGAGAGTTTTGATTAGGGTCTGGTCATAACATTCTTGAGGGTGGGGTGGAGGGTGATGCTTTTGTGAAGAAAAAAAACAAAAACTCTAGCCTTAAGTAACAACCAATCATGAAGGTAGTTAGCCAAAAGATTATCCACTTATTGGATGTACAGGTGCAATTTTTGTTTTACCCCCTAAAGGACCAAGGCCTTTGTTTTGCCAACAAACATTCAAAATTGTCATTTCTATTGCAAAGTGTAAAAGATTTAAAAAATTTCTTTTCTTTCCATATCTAATTGTAGGATCGTACACCTAACTAGTATGAAAATGTGTGGAATAAATTTCAGAAATCTTGATTGCACAAATTTCAATGTATCTGAATTTAAAGTAAAAAAAAACAAGTGTTTTTGCACATTGCGAGATTAGATTATTTGACTTTGAACCTTCTTAACCTAAATTTTTTGCACCACAGAGTTTTGAAAATTAAATCCTTATGGTGGAGAATTGAGTTGAGAGTCTAGGAGGAAAAAATTCAAAAAAACTTAATTTTCAACATTAAGAAAATTGTTAAATAGAAGTAGGTACAAAATTGAAGGAAAATCCAAAATTTTATTATCTCTAAGATGGAATTAAAATACAAAAATCCCAATGTTGAGATTATTCTAGAAAACAAACTAAACCATGTGGAAATATCTATTGAAAGTTTATTTTTCTTGAACTTTGATGCAATGGTCATGAAAATGTATTCTCTATAAATGTTTGAGTTGAAACACATGCTATTTTAGTTCATTTTTCAACCTATTCTAGAAGTCATTTCAAATGTTGTTTCAGTTGAAATTTTTTGGTGTCAAAAAATCACTTTGCTGCACGTGGTATACAAAATCCCCATAGAGTGACCTACCCGAGATTAAAAAATATAATAGATGCCAAATTTTTAGTGAAATCATTTTCCAACAAAAAAACTCAAGTATAAAAAAAATTATATGGGACTTTCAGTCAATTTCTAGCATCTACAAAAATATTTTCAAAACAAAAAATAATATTTGACAAACAAATGTACTACCCTTTCCTTCACTTGAAGTGCTATATAGATTATGTACAATTTTGATTCTTTTAGGTATATAATTTTTATAGTATTCAAAAAAATTAAGACTATAATAACTGTAACGGACCTAAATGGCCCTCTAATGGCCCCCAAAAAACATCTAATGTCTTTATAACATTTATCAACAATCAAGGGTTTCAAAATGTCATTATTGTATCTAATTTTGGCATACATGAAGAACACACCAAAATTTGTACTCTAATACATTCCTATTCCCTTTGCAATTCCCGTTTGCAAATACATTGAGGAGGGGAAGAAGTACTTCATATGCATAAATTTTCCTTAATTCATTTGAGCTATTTTTTGCACATGTGATCTGTTGCATTATATTGGATTCAACATATAGATCATTGGAATTTTTTTCAAGAATTGATTGCATTACAAAGAGTACAGAACTCAAACTATATATGCCATTATCTTCTTATTTTGTTCATTTACATTGCATTTTGATTTCTTTCTCAACCATAATGTCATTTCAAATATACAATATATCTTGGCACAATACTCCCAATGATTCAATGGTCCTTTGTATGCAAAGAAGAATCTCATCCCAATTTTATATATAAAGTGCATAGATATTTGTATATGTTGAAAAGATCATTCTACAACATTAATGCAAATATATGACGATCCCTCTCTGATCACCTTGTATTATGATTTTTGCAATAAATATGTACGCAATTAAGTATGTATGCAATAATAGAGATCAATAACAATTGAGTTCTAGGTTTTTGCATTTTCAAGTAATTTGAGATCTCAAGGCAATGTAATAGATCAAACTTACTAACATTGAGACTATGTCAAGTTATGACAAAGCAAATTAGGTGCTTTATTGTTACTAAGTCCGAAGTCAAATGCTCTTCTATATAATTAATCCATCAAGAAACAAGTCTAGATGTGTGTTACAATAGGCATATTTTGCAGCTAATTGTTTGAGCTCCACCGCTCGAGTGCAAAATGCCGTGCCTTCTACTTGATGCATGACTAGATGCATCACCTTTTGGATCTCATCTCTGCCTACAAAGCCCCTTTTCTCTTCGTGTAGCTCCACTGCCACCTTCAATGTGTCAATCAAATACCTATACCCACCTCCTCCAATAAGGTCAATGTTAATATATTGGCGTGATTCAAAGCACCAAAATTGAGATATTTAAGAGCCAAAAGCTCATTCCAACTACGACTACTATAGGTTTACGTTTCAAGATGCCCTTCTTGAAAAAGTGACAATGTTGTGAATAGATTTCAATGTAGCTGCTTTATCAAACCAATACACCTACACCTATACATCACATTTTCTAATATCACATCATTTTTCCCTCTCTCCAAACCCTACAAAACAAAATTACTCGGTTCCAAACTCACTCTGTTTTGTTACAATAGGTTTGCATACAAATGTAATACTGAATTGGACAAGTGTAATAAGTGTTGACAATTTGACAAGTACTTGTGTACAAAGGGATCTAAATAACCTCCCTAACAACACTGTTACTCTTACAAACAAAAAGTTCTCCACTGAGATCTATACACAACATAAGAGACATCCAATAGATGTGCTATTCTATAGGGATCCTATACTTAGAGAATAAATAAGACCAAAGAAAAGTGACCACATTGTGCTCAGAGAATGAAAACTAAATAAAAAAGATTCAAGATCCAAGGCTTGAAAAAGAGGGGAACTTGGCAGTCATCCATTGCTCAAACTGCTGCGGCCAAGCAATGATCGGCACAGCACTTGTAACACTCTCCAACACGGAATTCCAACCGCAGTGGGAAAGAAATGCACCACAAGCTGGGTGTTGTAAGATATGAATCTGAGGAACCACCATAGTTACAACCTTGCCTTGTTTTTGTGTGTGTTCCTTGAACCCTATTAGCATCATCCATGTACAAAATCAATCCACTTTTAGTAGAAGAACAAGTCCAACCTTTTCTTGATCACGATATATTAAGACTCAATTTGAAGAGCATTTATACTAACTAGAATATCTTAATCTAGAGAGGAACAAAGTAACCCCTCAAAGAAGAATGAGTACGTAAAAATAATACAACTACACTCTATTCCAATTTTAATGGGATCATTCTATCCCTCTTAAAATTGAAATAGTCCCCTTTGGTTTAAATGAGGACAATGCTCCTGGACAATCATGTTTGATTTATACAAAGTGTGAATGATGCATCTACTATAAATGGCACAAATCTCCACTTTCTAAGTTTTGTTTTCCCAACCATAAAAGCTAAGAAAATATCATACATTGTTTAGCCATCTTCTATGAATGACTCTAAAATACACATTTCACCTATATTTACTTTTAGAGAGAAGTCATAACTTAGACTTGAATATCAACTTAATCCCAATTACTACATTTGGACATTAAAAGAATTTGCATATACTAGTATTAAATGATACAAACTTAGGTGCATAGAAATCCTCTTTCAATTGCAAACAAAAAGCGATAATACAACCTATGTTCAATATTTAGAGTGTTGGGTTTTTTAGTTCTCCCAAAGTAGCTCCAAGATAAAAAGCAAGAGTGGAAGATCCTGACCTGGAGGCAACAACTCAGAAACATGTGGGGGTGGAGGTTCATTTGGTCTCTTAATAGGAGTTCCTGCTAACTACAAAAAAGGTTGTTTGCTGGACTCGAGAGCAAAGGCAATCTCTTGAAACCGCCCCACTTCATTCTTTACTAAAGTTCCAAATGCAATGTATAGCACCGAGTGTTGGGGTTGCAAGTCCAACCATTGCATCAAAGTTCTATTTTCTTCACTAATTTCATCTACAACCACTCCGACACCCGACGAAGGGAAGTCATTTGGAAGAAGGAGAGGCCCAATTGGAATGACCTTGGGAACCTGCACGCACAACATCATTGTCTATCACTATCTAGTTGCAATCAAAAACTAGCTTATTGAAATTGAGATGAAGGAATAATGTGTTTCTTAGTAAATAGAAGACAAAGCATGTACAAGTGGAAGTAGAGAACTTTGAAGAAGAAGAAAGATTAACTTCCAAAGTTCATATAAAGAGCATAGCAAAACTTAGCATTTTAGAGGGTACATACCTGATGTTCGGATGTTGCTTGCAAAAGAAGATTGTCGAAGGCAACAAAACAATCTTCTTCAAGTTCACGGAATGTGTTGACTAAGACAATGGGGGCCTCACGAGCCCGCCTTGACATGCGGAGGTAGAGATCATATGCACCCATTTTGATAGCTTTCTCATCATTTAGATCCGACACCAAATCGGAAGGATGCACTGGAAACTTAAATCCAGGGATTGGAATTGGCTCAGTTCGATTTTCCTTGGTGAGTGGTAACCTCCCCTTTGCTACTAAATTTGGCACCTATGAGCATTCATTGTTTGGAGTAAATCTTTGAAGTAAATCTTTCAAATGCCAACATTTAGACAATTTAATATGAGAATGATTGAGATGGTTTCGAGTGTCATTACCTTCCTCCTCTTAACCCATTAAGGACCGGTTGACCATTCTGTGGTTGATTTGGGTCCTTTTTGGTTTGTAGAGAAAGCATGTCAATGAATTTGATGAAGTGGCAAAGGGGACGAGTTTGGGAAATTGGGAAGTGAAGAGTTTAGGACAATAACTAGGCCATTCTGAGGTGGCATGTGGCTAGAGGGTTGAAAAAACCAAGACAACAAGGGCTGAAATTACACCAAGATTTGCTAAAAATTCTTGCTTTACAACGCACCTTCACCAAAAATTTGAATGCTAAATCCTATATCATGCACAACGCTTCCATCCGTACGGTTAGATCTCTTGATAGGCACTTGCATTCAAAAGTTTTAAAATTGCTCCCAATTGGCCATACAAAGGATTGCCCACCCCCAAATCAACCACGGTCCTTAATGGGTTAAGCTCACAACACTAAATACATTTTGTGAATATCACTGATGCTATTACTTAAGAACTAGGTGAATAAATAGAAAAACAATTTCAAACTGTTAAAAACTATCAAATCAACGAAATTAAATAGTTTCAACTCAAAAGGTTGCAATCAAACACTAAGGTTTCATACAACCATTAGGCTTCTTTTTATTAGATGTCATTAGGGTTTAGCAAGACCAAATGAATGAAAAAAATTGTGCAAATGAAAGAAAGACAAATGAAATCGTGACATCCTTTGCATCTCTTGCACTACATACAAATTGTGTTACAATTTCATTAGTCAAATTAGTTCCAATTTTCCATTCCTTCATTCTTGTTAAATCTAAATGACATCCAAACATTTTCTCAATGAAAAACCTTGCAACTTGATGAAACCTATTTGGTATTATTTGGTACTATTTGGTATTATTTGGTGTTAGGGGGCGGAAGTCCATCGAACCGGCTGACCATGGATGTGGTAACACAAACTCGGTGAACTTTCCATCACCACTCAAAATGGTGACTACAAAAGTTCAGCGACTTCATTGAACTCCATGTTGTGACTTCCCGCACTATTGCATTGCAATCGGCTTCCTTCATTCTAGGTTTCTAAATGAGGTGCACGGTGTCACCAACCCCTGGCACCAAAGATTTCATGCATTTGAATGGTAAAGTACCCACCCTAGCTACACATCTTCCTGCGCAATCCAGATCTGGCAAACCCAAAGAAAAGACTACAAGTTTCCATGTTTCTTCGTTTCTGCAATCCGAGTTCTGTTGCAAGAATGCTGCATTGGATGTCCTTAAAGTTTGATCTAAGAAGAGGAAATGACAAGTGCAGAGTGAGTGCATACGTGGAGCATGAGCGACAGATTGGACGCAGGCTGAATGTGAAGCACAAACCGCGGAATCCCAAACTCCCTCGCCAACTCCTGCGTCCACCCTACCAGCATATCCGACACCATCATTCTCACCCTTCCCCCTAGGTTTTCCGGATTTCAAGGAGAGGGCGCACCTCCACCATTAGGCGATTTTTTCAGTTTTTCCACTCAATTCTTGAAGCGCTGCCATCAGATTGATGATCGAAAGTGTGTAAGGATCGTTTGGAGAGCAGTTTAGTTCGTTTTGGCGGAGTTTGGAGAAAATGCGGGGAATTTTGGTGGCAGTTTTTTTGGCGGCAGTCGGAAACTTCTGCGCCATCTGTCCGCCGGGTCTCCCGAGCTTGCGGTGCCAGATCCGAGTCTTGCGACATCAGTTGAGTGGCTTTCCTAGTGATTGCTGCACAATTGATTGCGTAGCCTAGGTTCATCTCTCTAGGGTTCTAAATCTAGGGTTAGGGTAAAAGTTTCAGTAGACCTGGTGAGGAAAAAGGAGAAATCAATGAAGATAAGGGTCAAATCTGTCAGTGACAGTCTTCTTCGTGCTATAGTACTTGGTTTCCGGGTATTTAGACATTAGGCTCGCTTAGATTGGGCGCAGCCGTAGTCAATCACACGTTTAGGGTTACATTGATTAGGTTTCGGTCATACGAACTGTAATGGAGAATGAACAAGTTTTAAAGCTCCCAGAGGAAGTGGGAGAAGGCTGGAAGGCCTCAGAGATGCAGCTGCTGATGGAGACTGGGATGGAGAAGCCCCGGAATCATCATCCCAATGCAGCACAGGAGACGATGGGTAACCCAAACCCTAAAGCTCTCGGAGATCCGCAGACACAATCTATTATGGGAGAGCATCCGGTGATAGACAAGGACTGGGCTCTGGATTTCAAATTCACAAAGGAGTAGGTACATAGTATCCAGCAAGCTCAGGAAGAACTTCATGGTAAACTAGTGATTGGAAGAGCGGTAGGCCAATCCCCCGGCTACACGGCAATAGCGAAAGTCATGAAATCCAGATTTGAGAACTCTTTAAACTCAGTTCAGAATCTAGCCCGTGGCTTCTTCCGGGCAGAGTTCAAATCCAAAGAAGACGCAGTAGAGGCTTTAGCTCTGAGAACGGTGGTTGCAGATGGCAAAACCCTGCAGATCTTCCCATGGACAAAGGAATTCTCAACAGAGAATTCATTCTCATCACTGAATACGGGTTACATTATAAGAGTTCAATTTCCAGGGCTTGACCCTGTTCTGTCAGCAGAAACCTGGCTCAGATCATTAGCGACCAAGATAGGCGAGGTCCTTACGGTGGAAAGCAAGGAAATTGCTCTCAAGAGACCTGGTGGTCCGCTGATCACCATAAGAGTCTCAGACATCACGAAATTACCAGGTTGCATTCTACTGCACCTTCAAGATGAATCGGGACACTTCTCTCCTAGGAGTCAGGAGGTGAGTTACTCGGGTCTGCCAGATCAATGCAATCGGTGCCGGAACTTCGGACATACAGCCATCCAATGTCCGCTTAATAAATCCAAACAAGCGACAGCTAAGAAGGATCAGCTGACCAAGTTGAAAGAAACAGAGGAAGGAGAGGAACAAGGTGGCAAGGATGGTTTCACAGTCATTAAATCCAGGAAGAAGAAGAAATAGATCCAAAAGGAGAAGGCACATGTGCAATGGCAAGAAAAATCAAAGGTAGGAGGAGCGCTCCCAAGCTTAGCTGCAGCGAGACCAGCACAAGGCAAGGCACACATCAGTATCACACCCCCGACGGATGCAATCATGCTAGAGGCCTCGGATCCACAGGCTACAGGGAAACAACCGCGTGCAAAGGAAGCAGAAAAGGTACAGAGAAAGGCTCCCAGCGGTCATCAAAACGGCAGAGAGGTGAGCACCTCGGAAGCAAGGACCACACCTTCAAGGCCCTCCTCAGTAGGTGGCACCTCACCAACTCTTTCAAAAGCAGAACTTTGGCAGCAGCCAGCTACAGACAAGCCTCAGCAAAGCAAGGTCACCCCGACACAGACTCCGACACAGACTCCGACAGTGCAGACCCCGACACAGACTCAAAATGCCATCTCCAGGAAAGCCCCTTCACCTGCAGAACCAAGGGATCAACAGGGAGATAACATAGCGGAAAAAAGGGTGGAGAAGGCCAGCGAAGGTATTGCAACACCAGGGAGAAGAGACCAAACAATAAACATACAGGAAGCAGACTCCAGACCTATCAATAATACAGTAGAAAAAGGGCACGTCCAACATCAAGGAAAGAAGAAGGTGGATATCCAGGCTCCTCAGGAGAAGTGGAACTTAAAACGCATACTGCAGGTAGATCCAGCTCCAAAAAAACAAACCCAAGCTATAGTAATTACAGCGAGTAATGAGGAGCTTCTTCCCCCCCCTCCGATCAAATGCCCCATACAGCCTTGGAGTACAGAAGACTTCCCTCCGCTCACACATCCTCCTCCGATGAAGGAGAGAAAACAACGGACAGGTAGCCTCTTCGCAGGGGATTCAAGCAGAGAAGATCGGAACAAGACAGGCCGCTCCTCCTCTCATCTTCCGGAAGAATGGTGGTCGGCCTGGCCGGAGGAATTGCTAGACAGCACATTTCAAATCTTTCCACCGAGAAGAGAAGAAAAGCAGTCAAAATTTCTGTCAATCTGACCAATCCTCTCTCGCACGCAGGGCACAGATACAGAGGTTCTCCTATCTCAAAGAGCCGACAGAACATTTGCCATTCCGACTCCCCTAGCGGTAGAGTTTCAAAAGGAAGGCCTCACACCAGCAAGCATCAAAGGATCAATTCTCTCCGCCTTACAGGACTACGTAAGAGACACATTGAGGGACCCAATCTCTTTGGATGTCTGGGACAGAATTCCGTGGTTTGGGCGTTGGGACAGTGCAGGGGACGCGCAAGAGCTCACGTTGTTAGCAATTATTAGAGTCCCGGATAACACAAAAGTCTCAGAGAAAGTAGCTTGGATGTGGATGGATTCTTCCTTCATATCCCTGCTGAACCCAAGCCGAGGCAGAGTCAAGGTGAATGCGCTATTAAAGGACTCTGCAGCCTTGTACGATCCAGACATGGACGAGACAGATGAAGGAGATTGGCAACCGGGTTTGCAAGCCTCACCACGGCCCGCCTACAAACGCGCCAAACTTGCAAGGCCTAGTGCATCGACGTCGACTTCAGTAGCGATGGAGATGTCAGCAACGAATGAACACCCCTCCCAAGTTTGATGATGGACATCAACATAAAATTATCGACCTTAAACATTCGTGGAGCAGGGGTCGGCTCCCACGGTTCCCAAAAACAAGTCCACATCAGGAGAATATTCGAGCGCATGGAAGACTCCCCCGAAATCCTGCTTCTTCAGGAGCACTGGATGTCGGAGGAACGATGCGCGCGTCATTGCCACAGCCTCCCATTCCAGGGAGGTCTGAGAGTCTGGAACCCGGCATTGCGCAACCAAGGAGCAGTGGCAAGATGGAGAGCCGGCACAGCGATCTTAGTTTCCAAAAACATGGCCGGTAGAGTCATAGACCATACCATATTGATGGCAGGCAGAGCCCAGTCCATTTCAGTCAAAACGGATTCCGGCAAAATCCTTACAATCATCAATGTATATGCCCCTACCTCCTCTTCCAGCAGAGCGGAATTATGGAGAGCCCTAGTGGACGCCAATTCAGCAGGAGACTTTTTTATACTTGCAGGCGACATGAATATGGTGAAAGGAATTGGATCGCACAGGGAACTCCCTCACTTGTACCACTCCTAACAGGTTAGAGCGCGCAGCATGGACGAGGATGTTGAATCACTATGGATTAGTGGATTCGTGGGAACAGGACCTCTTCCATCACACATCAGATTTGAAGTATACGTGGGACAACAATAGAAAGGGGACGGCTCACCGAATGGCTCGAATTGATAGGATATACATATCCTCTTCACTGGTCGAGCAAGGGGGAAAGATAACCATTCACCCGATAATTAAAGTGTCCGACCATGCTCCCATCCAGCTCAAGGTATTTTCAGCAGGGAAGCATAGGAAAAAACTCGACCTCTTTCGGTGTGACATCCTCAAGAGACAGGAAGACAGAAACAGACTGATTAAGGCCTGGAAAGCAGATACTTCGTCTGCACAGAACAGCTCCAGAATGGAATGGGTCTTACAGGCGCAAAGCAGAACTCGCCAAGCAGCAGTCCAAATTTAGAAAGAAGTTCAGATCTCCAAATTCAAAGCAGAAAACCAGTCGCTCAGACTTATCAAGGAGGCCGAACGGGTCCTGCAGGCTTCCCCCAAAGATGCAGCAGCAACAACCCGCTTCAACGAGGCACAATCCCACCTGCAACAATTAACACTAGAAGCCCTTGACACACAATATCACATGGTATCTTCCAAGTGGCTCAAAAATGGAGAACGTTGCACAAAGGAATTTTTTGATGTTTTCAAAGATGTTCAAAGGAAAATTAGTATTCCCCAACTCTAGGTGGGAGATGATCTAATCACGGATCAGCAGACTAAGCTCAGAGTTATCACGGAGTACTACCAGGACCTATACCAGCAGGAACAGGACACTACGGAGGTCAAAAGTGCCCGCAACAAAGTAATGCAAAGCATTCCCAAAGATGTCACAGAAAGGCATAACAGAGGCCTTCAAGGAGAGGTTTCCTTGGAAGAACTCAGAGACGCCATCCGTGACCTAACCTCGGGACATGCACCGGGAGAAGATGGCATCCCGACGGACTTCTACAAAGCCTGCACAGACGAGGTGGAACAGGACCTACTAGCGGCAGTTAGGGAAGCACTGAAGGAGGGAGCGCTTGCATCGCCACACAATCGAGGAATCATCACACTCATCCCGAAAGGAGGAGATGGCGCTAGGATCACAAATTACAGGCCCATCACCCTTCTCCCTTCATTTTACAAAATTGTAGCCAAAATACTAGCTCGGCGGTTGCAAGGTATTCTCCCGGATATCATACGGCCAAACCAAACAGGTTACGTAAGGGGCAGAAGCATTATAGATAACATCTTCCTTGCACAGGAATCGATGAAATATGCAGAACAAACAGGACAGAATCTCATATTGCTTCTCCTCGACTTTGAGAAAGCATTTGACCGAATTTCTTGGCAGTTTATGAGGGAGGTAATGCAAACAAGAGGTTTTCACCCGGACTTTATATCCGCAGTGATGTCGTTGTATGCACATCCATCCTCCTTGGTAGTGGTAAATGGGGAACTAGGACCGGCATTTGATCTGTCTAGATCTGTTCGCCAAGGTTGCCCCCTTGCCCCGTTCCTCTTTATTGTAGTATTCGACTCCCTGGGCTTTATGTTAGAAGACCCCAAATATGGTATTCAAGGCTTCCGTCTTCCGTATGGAAAAAGAGTTACAGACGCAGCCTTTGCAGATGACGCTTCTCTCTATGTTCAAGGGACTAGAACCAACTTACAGAGAGTTAAAGCTCTCCTAGACCTCTTCTGCTTAGCTTCCGGATTCAAGGTTAACTGGGAGAAATCCAACGCCATATGGGCATCAAAAGAACAGCGGAGGTTCCAATGGGGACAGGAGTTCGGACTGAAGTGGGTTCCAGAGGGAGAAGGAGTTCGATACCTAGGTCCCCTAGTAGGCTTCAGGCTCCCGAAGGACGCTAACACAGAACCTCTTCTCGACCTGCTCAAGAAAAAGCTTCGAAGCTGGGCCTCGAAGATAGTCTCACAAGCTGGACGCATTCTCATCTGTAACCAAGTGTTGCTAGCCACCTGTTGGTACATTGCTGCATGCTGTGGTTTATCCCCAAAGGTATGTGACAAAATCCGAGGGTTAATTACACAATACTTATGGACAGGCAAGGAAGGTACCAAAACACCCACACGGGTTAGATGGGCAACCTATATTCTCCCGCTGGAGGAAGGAGGATTAGGGATTACCGACCCTTTTCTCCAAACACAAGCTCTACTTGCGAAGCTGGTAGTTCGGAGCTTATCACCTGGGAGTGAACCATGGAAAATCTTGATGCGTTACTGCATAGATCAAGGAAGACCATTGGCGGATTCTAAATGGCACAGATCCCCGACATGGCTGCTGTTTAGCAAGGGTCTAAAAGCCGAGAATCACTCGCCCCTTGTCACAGCCTGCGTAAAAGCTTTCATCGCCATTCGAAGAAACCTCATCCAAAGCCAGCCCCAGCTTCTATCAGAGATCTTGAGACAGCCTCTCTTTGGGAATCCTCTCATACTCGAAGCAGAGAACACTTCCTTAGGCAATGGCCCCAATATAGGACTTCATCTATGGACAAAAGAAGGATTAACACAGATCAAACATTACTAGAGTAAGGAGAAAGAAGACTGGATATCCGGTGAAGAAATCCAAAAGAAACTGCCCAGGCAGGGAGCAGTCACGGAGAACAGGAAAAGGAGACGTATAAAACTAATCAATCACATTCCGTGGGAGCCTCGCGCATATCCTCTTAGAGGAAACACAAGTTGGTTCAAGGAAAAAAGAAGCTCACAGATATTCTTTCATGACCAGGTCTCCAGAGAAGCTGTTAGTTTCACTGCGAAACAAGGTTCAGAGCTGTTAATTCAAGATGAGAAACAACAGCCATTCCCGAGCAACAACATGACCCCGGTGAGGGTCTGCAGGTGGTCAGCCCAAGCTAGAGGGTTCACAGAATGTAACCCGCAGACACCCCCGTTAGCTCCGGACTCTATTTGGCACTTCAAAAACGCAAATCTTCAAGATCTTCCTTGGGACCCAGGGGAGTGGAGTTGGAGCAAGCAGGGACGGTTAAACCTGGAACCCTTTTTTGCTTATACGGTAAGACGGGGATATACCATTGGGCTGGAGAGCAAGCGAGAAATTTCAATCGGGACCCAAGCGATGATAAATCAACACCTCACCCGGGACTTGAGAACTTTCACGTATAAACTGTTATGGCACCAAACTCGCCCCCGTAAACCAGCAATGTTACTCTGGCAAATTCTCAACAAAGGCATCGTCACGGGAGAATGGCTTGCGCCTAGGATTCCGACGGCTGCGAAAGAATGCCCTTTGTGCGGCCACCACCTCGAAACCTTGAAGCACCTGTTTTGGGACTGCAAGTTTGCGTCCCAGATTTGGACCAAGGTTAATCTTTTTAACAGTCCCTTAGGAGTCCCCCGTATTTGCCATTTTATGGATGTTATTATGGGTAGGATTAGTCTTCAGGATGGTGTTAGTCTTGACAAATACACGTATGCCTTTCAACCCTGGGACATTCTTAGGTCCTTTATTGTTTGGCATGTTTGGGTGGAAAGATGCAATGTGCGTTACAGCACCCTGGACTTTAGTGTTAACAGGGTCATGAAGGCCGCATGGACTTCCACGATCCATACTGGCATGGCTATCAAACTTGATTTCAGGGCTAGAATTAAACTTGTTGAAAAGCGGGATGCTATTCAGATCGCTTTCGATTCTCTTTGGTCCCCAGTATTTTATCACCCGGGACTTAGATGCTGGCAATTTACTCTCCCTGGAGAGCTTAACTTGTAATCTTTTTGCTTTTATGTGAAGGGGCCCTGTGCCCCCGCCCAGCCATATTGGCTTTCACAGCATATCCGACACCACACAACACGGCTTCGGCACCATCTCCATCAGCGGCGCTAAATGCTTTCGAAACGCACTCACGAAAACCTTCTCCGACGCCACCTCCATGGCCGTCTTCCTAAACCCCTGCAAAGTGCCATCGTAAATCCCACCCTCCATGGGGATGAGCTCGATGGAGTCGCCCGCAGCGAGGAGCCGCGGGGCCATGCGCCAGTATAGCGGGCTGGTCCACACCTGGCGAACGTGGTAGGAAGCGCTGAGGATGGTCACTTTGATGGAGAGAGAGGCGAGGCGGAAGGCGAAGTCGAACAAGGGGAGGGAGTGGCTGGGAATGAACATGGGGACGAGGACGATGTGGGCGTGGTACTTCGTGGGGTGACCCATCGCTGCAGCTAACAAGTGCGAATGGAGCTCTCGCTAGTTGTGGGGATGCGCAGCGTTCGGAGAGAGTCACGGCAGTTGCGGACGGAGTGGAAGTGGAAGTGGGAGAGGTTACAGTACTCGGAAAGTGGGCCACTAGCGTTGGTTTTGTTGGACAGTGTAGAGAGCTGGTTTGGGGATTCGGAAGAAGACTGCGCAGGATCAAGAGAAGGGAAGGCTGCGCAGAATCAAGCGCTAGAACGGAAGGCTGCGCAGGATCGGGGGTGACGCTGTAGAAATCTCCGAGTGCATAACATTGAAATGCCTTCACGCCCACTGCGGCTTTCCTTCAATCCTACACCCTGCTCATCACGTTAAAAGCCTGGAAGTCCGATTCTGCAGGTATTCCAGCCAGCCAGCCATAATCGGCAACCAGCCATTTCTTTTGCAGAAATCGGCAGCCAGCTATAATCGGCCAGGTCTGCCGATTCTGCACCGTATTTTGTGTACCGTATCTTGTACGTACTACGGAACGGTCTGCTCAGGGCAGATTCCGCCCTGTAAGCGGCCATGGGACGAGCCCGGCAGGGCGAACTACACTGCAAAATCTGCCATATGCGGAAGGTTCTGTAGTACGTACACGATTCTTGCACACTGACTACGCATCTGAACGAAGTGGGCCAGTGGGATTTGTGAGGTAAGGTAACAGGTTCTAAAATGGAGCAGGTTCTAAAACCAATTAGGCTCTATAAGTACATTTTGCACTTTCCAATGTACAAGTGGTGTGCATTTGAGGAGGTGGTCGGTTTTAGAGCCCACAAAAATGCACTTTTCTGCTACTTCAGAAATTCATAACTAAATCTACAAAAGCTTCAAAAAATATGAAACAACTTGGGTTAGATGCCAAATTCTCTTGCCTTTCAAGGAAAATTTACTGAAAAAATATTTTAAGAAGTTCTACCTCCCCAAAATTCAGATTTAGCTCTTAGATGAGCGTTTTATGAACCTCCTACCTTAGATAGTCCTTTTCCTGGTAGCGCTGCAATGAACATGTGTCCGATGGATGACTTCACTTGGCACTGTAGGATAGAAAAAAGAATAATCCTTCATCTAATTAATTTTATCTGGAGGGTACTTGGGTACATTTTCAGTGAATAGCATTGTAAAGTCCCTCATTATGGTGTTATTGACATTTCCAAAGAAGAAGATGCTCAATCCACGGATCAAGTCATGATCCCTAGAGTCCTTACGGGGTTGAGAGTGACCATATCTAATTTGAATCATCACTTTTCCAAGCATACCAAATGTGAGTCATTTTAACCCTCAAATGTCAATGAGGACGTTTCTCGTATGATGGAAGATAGAGAATCCTTCTAATAGGACAAAAGTGCACTTGAATATCATGTTTTTTTAGCTCAAATTTTTTCCCATCTCAATGAATATCACCAAATCTGTGTATGTGAAGCATGTCCTCGTTACTTTCAAAAAATTGGCCAGAGTTTGTTTTCTCTCTCTCTCAGTGGGCTTTTATCTCACCTTCAATTGGAAATTTGAAGAGTAAGCCAAGGAACTAAAAAGTCCTTAATTATTAGACTATAAGAACACAACAATCCTTTGTGAAATTTGATAAAATTCTTCAATGTCTCTCTCTTGTTCAGAATCTCATACTTTCTTGAAGACAAGCATGATTTGCAAAATCATCATTGAAACGATGCTTGCAGAGGAGCTGACCTATTGAGTTGAGACCTAATTTCAATGCAGGAAGGCTATATCAGTGTCGCAAGTAGTGATAGTTGACAAAGATGATTCAAGTTAACACTTACAATGCCGAAATTCTCAAAATGGGCCTTAACTATGTACACAATGGCATTATGTGTGTATACAATAGTAGAGAGTGGGATCAATCAAGCAGTCAAGCTTCATTTTTTTGCCTTCTCCAGTAATTGCTACAGTAGTATTCCGAACCTTCGAAGTCCATGCTTTGGTTCAATACTTATGGTTGATTGGCTTCTTTTCATCGTAATGTTTGGAGGTTTTGCAAGACTGGTAGATTGCTGTGGCAGCTTTACAAATTTTGGTTTGAAGTGTCTAGGTTCCATTCATGAGGTTGTAGAGGATAAGATGAATCTCAATGAATTGTTTCACACCTTCAGATTGCTGAGAAGATTGTACCAATGCATTTCAAAAATGCTCTGTTTCGTATTTAAGTCATAAGACGCTCGTGAAGTTTGAGAGTGTTTGTGTTTGAGATTTATACCGACTTTTTTTTTATAATGTAAATTGTGTCGGCGGATTCGAAACGAACCGTGGCAGCCGTATTTGGAGCTGGAGTAGCTGCCGGAGGTCTACTGATGATGGTGCCCCTCATTTAGTACAAGTTGTGGATCGGATTACTAACGATACTAAGTCATCGACATCATCAAGGGCGTGAGAAATTTTATATGCACCACCTTAGCTTGGTTTTCTCCATAAATAATCTTAGCAGGGTTTGAATCCAGGTATTTACTAAACAGATCGGAGTTGAGTTTCATGTACTGTACTGTAGAGTAGAACGGTCATGTTGCTCTAATAGAGTGCATGGTGCATGTTTTTTGAGTTGTTTCCTCAATGCATCGTGAAGGATTTGTAATCCAATCTTCTTCTTCATTAATGTTGTTGTGAGTTGGAAAGCGATGTCATACGTTGAACCTTGACATTATCTACTGGTTGTTCATCACATTGTGCACATTGACATTATCAATTTAGTTGAACTCGGAGATGTTTAGAATTTGAATTTTTGTCACGTAACACATTTGTTATGATGCATAACCAATACTGTTGTGGAGTTCTGCAATAGTAAATACGTGGAAATCAGAGTCTTAAAAAACAAATGACAAGAAAAACTCTTCTAAAGAATGGTATCAACAAAATAATGTTATGAATGGTTAGCGTAAACAACAAGCATGGCACAATTGGATGACTTGCTTAAGTTTCCAGCAAGGGCCTTCTCGAACGTCGTCATTTGGCTCACTTTTGAGAAGGCCATTCTCAAACTTCCTCACATTATATCCTTATGAATGTCAATGCAAAGCTTCCTCCTCTTGGGTCCAGAGCTTGCAGCATGAAATTAGGGTTCAAGAAACTCAAGCGGCGATGGCTTTGACAACGACAGTGGAGTGAGTGGCAATATGCAGACTGAACTGCCGTCCCTTCTCTCTCACATCCGCCTTCTCCACTCCCGGAGGCGGCAGAAGCTCCCACGTCTGCACCAGGTGCCCGAACACGATCGCCATGAGCGGCATTGCAAAAATAATCCCCAGGCATACTCGCCGCCCCGCCCCAAACTGCAGGAACCGGAAATCGTTTCCTGAGGCTTCAATAGTCTCCACATTCAGGAACCGCTCCGACATAAACTTCTCCGGCTGATCCCAGTCCCTAGGGTTATTCGCGATCCATCACGCGTTCACAAGGATCTTGCTCTCAGCAGGGATGTCGTACCCAGCAAGCTTCTCTTGGTTGAGGTTCATGTGGGGAACCAGCAAGGGGATGGCCATGTGCAGGCGCATGACCTCTTTCACAAACGCGGTGAGCTAAGGAAGCTTGTTGTTGTAGGTGTCGGGCTCGGTGCTTAGGTTGCCCTTGTCTAGGGTTTGGGTGAACTCCTCTCGGATGCGGGTCTGTATTGCAGGGCTGTTCACAAGCTCCGCCACGCCCCATTCCATGGACCACCGTTGTTTCGATGGCCGCAACGTTGATGTTCTCGACGATGTAGAGGACGTTGTCTTTGTTGATCTCGCCTTTCTTCTCAGAATCCTTTGGAATGAAACAATCAAGAAACTAGAAGGTGTTTAGTATCTAGTTTCTTCCATTGAGATACTCGTGATGTGCGTGTTAATTAAGAGAGATTTCATATGTATGAGTATCATCAATAGTGCAACTCTTGAATCAGGGATAACGCATGGTAATGAAATTTTCATGTATTTTTTTCTGGATGACTCCGTTGCAAATATTACCATAATGTGATCGATGGCGACTTTTGTAAATCCTCGTCAGAGATACGAAGCACCGCGTTTGAGGACTTTCTTTTGGCCTGGCTCAGCGTGAATTTGAGCGTTTTTCCAACGTTTTCCGATTACATCTGAGATATTACGGCTCAAGAACTCAGAATGTTGAGCAAGTAAAGAAAAACTCAACTTGTTAGCATAAACACAACCCAAACCGAGGAATATTCGACCTTTAATCATAGCAATGACGTCTGCAGTTAATTGTATATGCACATATCCGAAGAAACATACCAATCAGCAAGTGCATCGACGGCATATGCGGTATTTTCTCTACCTGTATATGCTAGAGAGACGTCATTTTCGTGACCGCATGACACAATAACAAGAGCTCAGACATGCTCGGAACTGACAGGCAATACTCTGTATTGAATTGTAGCAGTTGTTTCAATTGCCAAACGTACAATTCCTTGTTCTATCTTTCCATGAGAGCAATTGTGGCACGTTTCAAGTCTTGTGCTTAGGAATCATAATGGAACAGAAGAGTAGAGGAACCCAACAGACCTGCAGCCAATTTCCGACAATGGGAAGGGCGATTGGGCCAGGGGGAGCTCGAGCTTTGGTGCGCGTAGCTTCACGATGATCAGTCCTACAAAGACGGCTACACACGTAAAGCCCTTGCACTACACTCTCCGAGGTGAATCCCGGTGTCTGAAAATGACTGAAATTAGCTACCATATCTGTCATCTTCCACTCCATTGTCCCCTCTATTCTCAATCCGAAAACGTATTTTAATATCTCTAACAATGTCTCAGTTTCAGAACGTGAAATGCAATTGATGTCTGCCTTGTGACTGCAGTTCGATTGTTAGTAACTATGTGATTGTTGGTGAGGAATGCACGAGTTGGGGTTCATATGAGGGTTAGTTATGGAGACGTGTGTGCAGCCCGTGTGCAGAGCAGCGTTGATCTTCAAGAGCGAATCGGAAGAAAGCAAAAACCTGTCTTGGTTACTTCGGGGCCTGTGACCATGGATGGAAACACAGCAAGAACACAGCAGGCCTTTGTGAAATTTGACAAAATTCTGCAGCGTCTCTCTCGTTCAGAATCTCATACTTTCCTAAAGACAAGCATGATCTGGAAAATCATCACTGAAACGATGCTTGAAGAGGGAACTGACCTTTTGAGTAGACCTAATTCCAATGCACGAAGGTTTCCTCGGTGTGGCAAGTAGTGATTGTTGGCAAAGATGATTCAAATCAACAGTTATTATGCGGAAGTTCAGATAATGGGCCTTAACAATGTACACAATACCATTAAGTACGCAATAGTAGAGAGTGGTATCAATTAATCAAGCTCCATTTCCTTTGGCCTTTTTTTAGTAATTTGAGATCTCGAGAAATTCAAAACAACTCAAACTTACCAACATTGAAACTATGCAAGGTAATAACAAAGCCACTCAGCTGGATCATGAAGAACATCCACAAGTCACTACCTCCCTTGTCAATGACGCGGTGCAGCTCAGGAGGTGTTGACATGCAACTAGGCTTCATAACCTTGCGAGCTTTGCTGTTACTGAGCATGCTCTTCTACGTGATCAATCCATCAAGAAACGAGTCCACATGTGTGTTGCTGTAGGCATATTTTGCAGCTGATTGCTGGAGCTCCTCCACTCGAGTGCGGAAGGCATGACCTTCCGCTTCATGCATGACCAGACGCACCACCCTCTGGATCTCCTCTCTGCCCACAAAGCCCCTCCTCTCTTCTTTCAGCTCCGCCGCCACCTTCAGTGTGTCAATGAAGTACCTATACCCACCCCCTCCAAAAAGGTCAATTTTGGTACACTGGCGCGATTCAAAGCACCAAAACCATCATATCCAGGAGCCGAAAGCTCACTCTAGCTAGAGTTTAACGTTTCAAAGATGCCCGTCCTGAAAAAGTGCCAATGTCGTGAACATATTCCAATATTCCAAACTTGGTGTTCAATTGCTTGGTCAAACCACTACACCCAAACGTCCTTAGCATCACATTTTCTAACATCACACTGTTTTTCCCCTCTCTCCAAACCCTATGATACGAAACAGAATTACCCAGTTCCAATCTCACTCTCACTCAGTTATGTCACAATTTGTCTGCATACAAAGGGCTGTAATACTGAATTGAACAAGTGAGACAAGTATTGACAGTGTGACAAGTGCTTGCATACAAAGGGCTGTAAACCACCTCCCCATCTACATGGTCACTCTTACAGGCAACACCATTGATTATCACAATGTTATACCACGACATGTCGTCAAACGGATTTTTGCTGTGATATTAACAAGGTTCGGGTTGTATCACAACAAACAATCTCGACTTAGGCACGAAGTCATTTCAAATGAACAACTGTCATTACACTCAACCTTCGCTAACTAAGTGCATTGTTTTAGGAATCCAATGGATCTTTAGTATGCTCTTTAATTTGTGTTCCCAGCTCAGATCTGTACACAACATGAGAGACATCCAGTGAACGAGAACGAGAACGAGCTATTCCGCACGGACTGTGCATTTAGAGAGTAAATAAGAGCACTAAAGAGTGACCGGATTGTGTTGAAGAAATGTAAATTGAACAAGAGAGAATCTGCAGGCGTGAGGAGGGGAACCTGGCAGTCATCCACTGCTCGAACTGCATCGGCCAAGCAATGATCGGCACGGCACTTGTAACACTCTCCAGCACAGCATTCCAGCCGCAATGGGACAGGAATGCACCACAAGCCGGGTGTTGTAAGATAAGAATCTGAGGAACCACCATAGTCACCACCTTGCCTTGCTTCCGTGTGCGTTCCTCGAACCCTGTCATCATCACCCATGTGCAAAACCAATCCACGTTTAGCAGAACCATAATATTCAGGGTTTAGACATTTTTTAGATCAACATACATTGAGACTCCGTTTGAGGAGCATTCGCACTAATTGGAGTATCTTAACTTGGAGAGGAACAAAGTAACCCCTCGAAGATGAACGAGTAGGTCAAAATAACCCAACTATACTCTCCTCCAATCTAGATCCTCCATCACAATGGGTAAGAAATTTATAATGCTTTTAGAAAGGTTTTGCATTCTTTGCCCTACAAAGGTCATCCTACGTAAATGACTCTTAATTACATATTTCATCTACGTTTACATTTGGAAAGAAGTCATAACTTAGATTTGAATATTAGCTTAATCCCAATTACTTCATTTGGACATCCATAGAATTTGCATATAGTGTCAAATGATGCAAACTTAGGTGTCTAGAAATTGTCTTTCAATTGCAAACAAGAAGCGATAATAGAACCTATGTTCAATACTTACAATGTTGGGTTTTTAAGTTCTCCCAAAGTAGCTCCAAGATAAAAAGCAAGAGAAGATGATCCTGACCTGGAGGCAACAACTCAAAAACATGTGGGGGGGGAGGTTCATTTGGTCTCTTAATAGGAGTTCCTGCTAACCACAAAAAGGGTTGTTTGCTGGACTCAAGAGCAAAGGCAATCTCTTGAAACCGCTCCAATTCATTCTTCACTAAAGTTCCAAACGCGATGTACAACACTGAGTGCCGAGGTTGCAAGTCCAACCATTGCAATAGAGTTCTATTTTCTTCACTAATTTCATCTACAACCACTCCGACACCCGGCGAAGGGAAGTCATTTGGAAGAAGGAGAGGCCCGATCGGAATGATCTTAGGAACCTGCAAGCACAATACCACTATCTATTCATTGACTTGTTGCAATCAAAAACTAACTTATTGAGATTGGGATGAAGGAATAATGTGTTTCATAGTAAATAGAAGACAAGGTATGTACAAGAAGTAGAGAACTTTGAACATGAAAAAAGATTCACCTCAAAAATTCACGCAAGGAGCATAGCAAAACTTAGCATTTTAAAAGGTACATACCTGTCGTTTGGTTGTTGCTTGCAAAAGAAGGTTGTCGAAGGCAACAAAAAAATCTTCTTCAAGTTCACGGAATGTGTTGACTAGGACAATGGGGGCCTCACGAGCCCGTCTTGACATGCGGAGGTAGAAATCATATTTACCCGTTTTGATAGCTTCCTCATCATTTAGATCTGACACCAAATCGGAAGGATCCACTGGAAACTTAAATCCAGGGATTGGAATTGGCTCAGTTTGATTTTCCTTGGTGAGTGGTAACCTCCCCTCTGCTACTAAATTCGGCACCTACAAGCATTCATTGTTTGGAGTAAATCTTTGAAGTAAATCTTTCAATTGCCAACATTTAGACAATTTAATGTGAGAACGATCCAGATGATTTCATGTGTCATTACCTTACTCATCTTAAGCTCACAACACCGAATACATTGTGTCAACATCACTGAAGCTATTACACTAGAACTAGGTGAACGAATAGAAAAACAATTTCAACTATAAAAAAAACTATCAAATCAACAAAATTAAATAGTTTCAACTAAAAAGGTTGCAATCAAACACTAAAGTTGCATATGGACCTAAGGTTTTTGAGAAGATGTTTGGATGTCATTAGGGTTTAGCAAGAACAAATGAAAGAAAGACAAATGAAAACATGACACCCTTTGCATCTCTTGTACTAAATGCAAATTGTGTTACAATTTCATTGGTCACATTGTCATCCACACAATTTTCCATTCCTTTGTTCTTCTTAAATCTTAATGACATCTTGCAAATGAACATCCTTGCAACTTGATGAAACCTGTTTGGTATTACGAGTCCATCGAACTGGCTGACCACCGATGTGGTAACACAAACTCGGTGAACTTTCCATCACCACTCAAAATGGTGACTACAAAAGTTCAGCGACTTCATTGAATCCACTGTTGTGATTCCCCCCATTGTTGCATTGCAACAGGCTTCCTTCATTCTAGTTTCTAAATGAAGTGCACGGTGTCACCAACCCCTGGCACCAAAGATTTCATGCATTTGAATGGTGAAGTACTCACCCTAGCTACACATCTTCCTCCGCAATCCAGTTCTGGCAAACCCAAAGAAAAGACTACAAGTTTTCATGTTCCTTAGTTTCTGCAATCCGAGTTCTGTAAGCAAGAGTGTTGCATTGGTTGTCCTTTAAGTTTGATCTAAGAAGAGGAGATGACAATGTGCGGAGTGAGGTGCATACGTGGAGCATGAGCGACATATTGGACGCAGGCTGAATGTGCAGCAGGAACCGTGGAATCCCAAACTCCTTCGCCAACTCCTGCGTCCACCCCACCAGCATATCCGACACCACACAACACGGCTTCGGCACCATCTCCATCAGCGGCGCTAAATGCTTTCGAAACGCACTCACGAATACCTTCTCCGACGCCTCCTCCATGACCGTCTTCCTAAACCCCTGCCAAGTGCCATCCCAAATCCCATCCTCCACGGAGACGAGCTCGATGGAGTCGCCGGCGGCGAGGAGCCGCGGGGCCGTGCGCCAGTACAGCGGGTCGCTCCACACCAGGCGAACGTGGTAGGCGGAGCTGAGGATGGTCACTTTGATGGAGAGAGAGGCGAGGCGGAAGGCGAAGTCGAAGAAGGGGAGCGAGTGGCTGGCACTGAACATGGGGATGAAGACGATGTGGGCGCGGTACTTCGTGGGGTGACCCATTGCTGCAGCTAACAAGTGCGAATGAAGCTCTCGCTAGTTGTTGGGGATGCGCAGCGTTCGGAGAGAGAGAGAGTCACGGCAGTTGCGGAAGGAATGGAAGTGGAAGTGGGAGACTGGGTTACAGTACTTGGAAAGTGGGTCACGAGCTTGAGACAACGTACGCAGAGAGCGAGCTGGTTTGGGGAGAAGGCTGCGCAGGATCAAGGGTGACGATGCAGAAAATCTCCGAGAAGCACGTATGACATTGAGTGGCCTTCATGCCCTCTGACTTTCCTTTCCTTCAATCATGCTCCTTGCTCATCACCTCCACCCGAGCCTCCACCTGAGCCTCCACCTGAGCCTCCATCTGTCCACTGACTGCAACTACTGATCAAGTACTACTGTCGGGTGTGAATTATTTTACACCATTCAAGGAAAGTGACAGTGCATGCAATCCCACGGGCCACGGCATGGCGCCAAGGGGGGAAGACACGGCCAGTGCGAAGGCACAGGCTGAGTTTCTACCCTACAGCAGACTCACCAAGTGAAATTTCATGGTCGGCCACGCCAGAGTTTTAAAAAGGGTCAGGCAAATGGTGCGGCTTGGGCGTGCCGCGCCAAGGGATTTGGGCGTTTTTTCCAACATACCGACCACCAGTTGGCCCTCGAATCAGCTCCAGTTTAGGCACAACAAGTTGGGCTGACTGGCACAGTCCGGGGAGTTTTTTTAGCTTATCCAGCTAATATCCTACATTCTCTTGGACTAAAATTAGAGTATACTCCTAGAGTATACTCTAATTGTCTAGAGTATACTCCCAACTAAGCCTATAGAAATAAAGAATATTCTTTGTTTTTTCCTCTTAATTGGTCAGATTTTTTCCTAAACTTTTGAATTCAATTCGGCAATTCTCAAATTCTACCGACTAGGTCGTAACTAAACGGCGGTACTCCCCGTTCATTGGGACTGAGTAGGCTACTATATTGCTAGTAGCATAAAAAAACAAATGCACAATTACCATAGTACAACTGAATCAAATACCGATGTCATTGTTCTATTTACCATCAAGAAAAAAAATTTGTCGACAAAATGAAGAAATAGTTTCAGTGGATTTGGTGATAAGCTAGGGTGGAGAGGTTGTTATTATAATGAATCCATTGTCCATGATGTCCTCAAAGGATATGGGATAATTTGAAGATGAGAGTTTGACCACTCATTGTCAAAACTTTGGAATTGTGTTTGAAGTATAATTTCAGACCCTTATTTAGGCATAGTAGAATAATTTATTGTCAAAAAACATTGAACTAAGTTAACGTGGAAAATCAATTTAACTTTCATCTCCAAAAAAACATTTGAGATTTTAACCCTTCGATGAAAAGTTATGGACAAAATTCATAGAGGGGTTGGAAGGGAATTTTTTTTGACATTTTTAAACATCCTCTTTTGAATTTTGTCTATAACTTTTTATTGGAGGATTAAAATCTCAAACGAATTTTTGGAGATGAAAGTTAAATTGATTTTCCACATTAACTTAGTTCAAAGTTTTAAAAAATAAATTATTCTACTATGCCTAAATAAGGTCTCGAAATTATACTTCAAACACAATTCCAAAGTTTTGACTTAACTATGACCGGTTCAACTCCTACTAATGCTAATTTACATTATCCCAGATGGATTTGTTCTATATCCTACCACCCTATATGTATATAAAGAGTTTTTCTACCCAATTGATAAATCAAAGTAAGTTGGAGGCGTTAATTGAATGTGAGATCATTGTTGGATTCAATTCTCTAATATAATTGAGAGTTAATTTTTTGTAGATTGATTATCAAAGCTACAAAACTACCTAACATTGCATTCTGCACTTAGCGCTCCTTCTTGGTGCGTCTGTTGTGGGACATAGGAGGAGCGGTCAGGCTGTGCTCTTTAAACCAGCACTCTAAAGTCTAAACTTGGCTTGGCGCCCTTATTGAGTGAGCCAACTGAGGGGTTGCCCTAAGAGCATCGCCACCCATTGACTCTAAAGTTGGACGGCCTTGGCCAAAACAACTCCCATTGTGCACCCGGCCAAAGAAAGAAGGAGCCCGGTCACGCCAAAAGAGGCGCTGGAAACCATAGGACCCCGTTCCCTCCAAGCATGTTGACTGAAGAAGTTTAAAAGTCAATTTTCATTCTTTGGCCTTGTCGGCTTGTGAACACAATGATGGAGCGTGAGAGGCTAGTACGTGAACAAGAGAATTTTTTATCATAACAAAAACTCTATTCTAAATCTTAAAAAAAAGGGGGGTACTTGAAGTGTGTTTGAGGTTCACCTCAAGCACACTTCATTCCATTTGATTAACAAAAAAATTTAATTGATAAAAATTGATATTTAAAATCCTTAAAATCCAAAGGGTGCTTGAGGTGTGCTTGAGGTCCACCAATATTAACGTATTATGTTTGGTGGATATAGTAATCATAGTTCATACGTTATAACTCATACCTCAATATGTTATGATTACGTAATCAACATATATAGATTTTATACATACATATTGGTATACATATTAACATGTATAATGAGTTGATTAATAATTAACAAATATAATATTATATATAATTATTGAAATGGATTATGATGTATATAATCTTAGAGCATCACCATGCGTCCTCCAAAACGGATTACCTCTTAAGAGAGGCCTCCAAAACTAGTCCACCCGTCCTACAAAAGGGATGACTAGCAATTATAGGTTGGCTTGCAAAGATCGCTTGGCTTGCAAAAGGGGGTCATTAGAGCATCACCACCCATCTTACAAAATACAAGACAATTTGCAAGCCTATCAATCCAATTTGCAAGACAGGGAAGAAAGACTGCCCTACCCATAGCCTCTTAAGAGGCCATTGCCACCCAATCGATTACGGCCACATTCATGGATTAAGTCCTTGTTTGTTGGAAAAGTGCAAAAGTTGCTTGTCTCATGTGATTTGCAAGCCGGTTTGCAAGCCGCCCTTCAGCTTGCAAAAGAGCCTGATTTTGCAAGCCACTGGAGGCTTTTGGCTTGGTCTATTAACAAGTTCATCCATTATGCAAGACAAGTGGGGCAATTTTGCAAGTTGATGGCAATAAGTCATCCGTTCTATAAGACAGGTGGAGATGGAGACAGGTGGAGATACACGTTCAATATTGGCCTCTTCGTGGCCTATACTGGAGCGTGTGACAAAAATAAGTTGCCTTCCTAGAACTTTGGTGGCAAATCCTTTCACCTCATTTCATGTTTTTTTTTTCTATTTTTAACCTTGGACACAACTTTTACTCCCGCCGAAGTCACTTGCTCTTGCCATGGCAAACAAGCATTTGTACAACAGTGTCAACAGAAATTAGTCTCTCTCATCAAGGACTCTTGTTCTGTAAACTGTATTCATTGGCACATTACTCTGAAACTTTGAAACTCTACTTTCATGTCAAAACTTGCAATTTGCAATACGCTTGAACCTCGTTCTTTACTTCTGGTTTGCAATATGTCACAAATTGGTTAATATATTTTAAAGCTTCTTGCAATAATAAGCTAAGAATTTGATTTTAGGACTTATGTTTTTGAGCAAAGTTCATGAATCTTTGTCCTCAACTTCATGAGAATGATAGATATTTTAATGAGAATGATAGACATTTTCATGAGTCTTCACTCTCAATGTCATTGGAACATTAGACATTTTCAAGCTTTTGCATGAGTCGTTACATTTAGAATCATCCAATGAATTTTTATAAATATAAAATAACTTAATCCCTAAATGCCCTTTGGCACCCAAATTTGGTGTCAAAGAAACTTTGAAGTTAAATAAAACCTTACCAAATTACTATGTTCAATAGTTTATATTTTTTTAAGATTATTTTTGAGGTTTAGTTTTAGCATCTAAATTTTGGTTATAAAAAATAAACAATATTGATTTTTCTATTCAAGACATTGTGCAAGGGTGTCTATTGCAATCTTGACATTTTGTAGTGTTGAGGGCTCTTGGAAATGAGCCTCAAATACATTAGATCTTGGTGAAAAGATTGCATTAGAAATTCATTTAAAAAAATGTAGAGTACATTTTGAGAAGCCATAAATTGATTGGGACAATGCATGTTAGGCCCTTCATCCTCATATTTATTTGCTAACCAAATGTTTAGATTTGACATGTGAAAATAGAATTGAAATGCTTCAAATCACTTTTGCAAATTTGACACCCTCATGATCAATCGTTATAATCTTTCAGTCCGTAAGTGATATTGTTTTGTTTTCTAATGTGACCTTTGACATTTCTAATTTGAATTTGGACAGTCATAATTCAAAAAAAATTTATACAACTTATGAAAAAGTTGTCTTTCTGTTCAATTCAGAGCAAATTTCTAGAAGTTCAAAGAAGGCCTTAGGCATTTAGGGGTTAATATGCATTTTTTCTTACATGAAAAATGTAGTTAGACTTTGGTTGAATAATTTATGAAATTGAAATCAAATTTGTAGTAAAATGGATTAATTTATTACAGCTTACATCTATTACAAAAATCATGAATTGTAAAATTGTCTCGTGAAATCAATTAATTACAAAATGAATAAAACTTCATCCAATTTGATGGATGTAATTTGAGTTACATTACACACATGTGTTTGCAACAAAGATGAAAATGCAACTTCACTAATTTGGTATATATAATGACATCAAATAAAGTCTTTTACAATAATGTTAACTCTTCAAGGCCCAACAACCGTTTTTCACATCGGAGGTTTGAAATTAAGATAGTATGCTCTTAAAGCGACCACTTAAGAGCAGATCGCCTTTTCAGGGAAGTTTAACTTATTGAAACAATTTTCAGTAAATTTATATAGGAAGAAAAATGGAATTGGCATCTAACCCAAGTCGTTTCATATTTTTCAGATCTTTGTAGCATTAGTTATGAATTTTTGAAGTTCAAACACAGTGGTTTCTAAAAGCGACCACCTTCTGAAATGTACACAGTTCGAACATTGAAGAAAGCAAAATGTACCTCTGTGTCATGATCGCTTTTAGAACATGGGCGCTTTTAGAGCATACTACCTTAATTGTTCTACTTTCATATTTTTTTCTCATCAATGAATCAGAAATTTATATAATTTTTAAATGTACAAAAATAAAGACTACTTCGTCTAATATGCATGGAATAAATAGTAGAAAATATTGATTATTGGATTTTTAGATTATAACAAATTTGGATTATCAACTTTATGGGCCAAAGAATTTAGTTTTTATGAACAGTAGTTGTGAGAAGATGAAAAATGTTTTTCACACACACACACAAAAAAAAGTTGTGTTTTAACCCCTAAAGGACCAAACACCATTTTCTAGCAATATAGTGATTTTGGACAACTCACTACCAACAAAAATTTTATTTTATTTTCCTTGAAATTTTCACACAGCATGTGCTCGAGGAGCATCTTTAAGGCCCAACAATTTTCATAACTTTTGACTACATGGTGAAAAAAATTATTGTATGATATGTAATTTGTATTGCTTGGTGGGCAGCTCAAAAAATTCATTAAAATCACTTTTTAAGAAATAATAATTTGAAATTTGTTTTATATATTTACATATATTGATATACATTGCAAGATTTGAATCATTTTGTTTCTATTAATGAGATGAAAATTATGAGGAGTTTTAGTGTGCAGGTAGTTATGGAATCTCTACTCTAAAATAAGCTTTGAAGTCCTTTACTGAACTCAATTTTCATTGGAATTCAAAAAAAAAAAAAAAATCCATTGGGTGTAGATTTTTCATTACAACATTACAACCATTGGAATTGGCATTTTTCATCTCCAAAATTAAATTATTGACAATTTAGTATTTTGAATCATTTTTCACTTTTTTCTACTTACTATTTTTTACTATATGATGTACAATTCCAAATGATCTGAATTTTCTTAAGCATGTAGCCAACTTGTCTTGAATAATGAATCCAAAGAGTAACCAGCATTTTGGACATTTTTCAATTTCCAAATGTGACCTTGTAAACTGCAGTTGCCCGTTTTCTTGCCGAGCAAAAAAAAAGGGTTTTGTCAATTCAAATACTAAATAAATATCTTGCAATCTGTATGGTGGAAATTTCTGAATTTTTTAAATCCAAATTCTCAAACTAGCGTACTACAAGATTCTATGGTTACATGTCCAAAAATATTTTTCTCAAAAATTAGTACTTACACTAGAAATGACAATTTTAGAGCATTATTGGTGAAAACAGTCTCTGACTTTTAGGGGTTAATCAAAGGCAAAAGTAGTATTTTTTAACCTAAAAATTGAGAAGAAAATTTCTCTCAAGTTTCCACACATTTTTAGAATTGAAAGCCCAAAACTAACCAAATTGGATCCTATAAAACTTTAAATTTTTTATTTAAGCGTCAATTTTTTCAATGAATGAAATCAATATTATTAGCACATTATTTGGAGCATCTTCAAAAAATTTGGAACCATCCTAATTACTCTACATCCAAATTAGTTCATGAACCAAATGGAAATGTGCAAATGAAGCTCAATAAATTATGATAGAGAAGAATCGCGTTTGAGGACAATATTACTCATCCTTTTGTTGGTTGGGAGTAGAGATCCCTCACCAAATCTGTTGAATATTACTTCTCGGTCAATCTTGTGCAAGCCGGGTTGATAATCAACTGAGTTTGAAGATAATTGTTGAATTTTAAGGTACCCAGAGCTACCCAATCTTGACCAAGGAGCCATATCCAACATGTAGGGTGCAACTATTTCCAACTATTGGAACAAATGAGCATGGATTTTTTTTTCTTGTTTTCAAGGTTGGAACTAATAAGATCACGAAACATGTCCCCAATTGTCATAAAGTGTACAAGAAGTACTAATGAGGAAAGTAGTCTCTTAGATCGATCAAAATCGGAAGATTCTAGACATTGGCTATGGATTAGGACTTTGAAACACTTTTTGGCTCCCAAAATTCAAAGTAATTTCAATTTCGGGAATAAAATTACTAAAAATTCACAGTCCCAACATTTCTTATCTCTCTAACACGAGAGAAATTTCCCTTAAGCCACACACTGCTCCTCATCTGCCCTGAAATCGCTTAACAGATCGGGTATGCGTGGCTCTACCTGAACCGCTGAGCACTTCTGACACGCAGGAGAAAGTGATGAATGACAGGCTCACCAAACGAGATCTCAGTCACATACGGCACGATCGTTACGACAAGGACGACTTGATCAAGCCAGAGAAGCAGAACTGCAGAAGTCACTCACACACATGCGGACCAGCAGAGGAAAGAGTTCAGTCTAACTGACATTGCCAGTGTTGTCAGAAAGAAGAAAGAGCAACGGCGCGCTCGCCAGAACTCAAGGCAACTAAATTAATTTTGAACATTTCATAGAGCCCTCCAACCCCACAAACCAGTGCCTTGTCGAAGACGACACTTCTAACTATTTAATAACATATACTCGATAATTTCGTTTACGTTGTTGCGATGAGATTTGGTCTTCAGAATCTGAGGTTCTTGAGTTGTATACACTGACAGCATTCATCAGTGTTTTGAGTTTTCGCAAATTTCAGGAGTTGATTGCAATTTGGTACAACGAAGAATCATGGAGCCGACACAATGCAACGACGGTGAGGGCAATGAGGTGCAACGACGGTGACGGCACTGAGGTGCAACGACGGTGAGGGAGATGAGGTACAACGCCTAAGTCGTCATGAAAGAAAGGATGCAAAAAGTCGAGTGCCGCGGCAATAGAAGTGGCCCTCATATCTTTATAATCACTCAGCAGGCACTTGGAGTAGAAGGGACTCCAGTAGACGAAGGCCCTATCCATGAATTTACCTCGATAAAGTTTCCAAGCAAGGTTACCGACTATTCTGTTCTGCGACAATGCAAGCCGTGGAAGCTCCTGACTTGTTAGTTGCACGGTCAGGCGTTTGTCAACCGATCCATGATTCGCTGCCCGTTAAGTCAATGAGATCTGGAAGTTGCATGATTGCAGATACCAAGCAATCAATCATGGAAACTGACGTTGCGGGAAAAGATGAGTGGGGGACGGAATTTCAGTATCCTAAACTGGACAGAGAATCCTCCTGGTCAGGAATTACCATCATGGAAACCTCCACAGTCTCCGCCCCTCCACCTCCTGCAAAGCCTGAATTGCACATCAACACCTCGAAAGGAGCGCTTTCATATGCTCCTCTCTTTGGCCCGTTCGGCGTGATCGACTCTCAGTAAATCAGACACAGGTACCCGACGCTAGCACGGCACTCTGAAGTCAGATTGGATTGGACACAGGCATACCATCTGCAATGACTTGACGTTTTCACTCGTTTCCGGTCAAGAGCAAAGCGAAGGTCGGCAGTTCAAGAACTATCATAGGTACTGCTCAGCACTTTCCAATTCCAGGAAAACACAAAGTTCTGAGGGTGATGACATTCAAAATTCAATGAGCTCAAGAAGAAAGCACTTTCAACTGTGAAGGAATATCATATATAGCACAGATTTATAACAATTGTGCTAATCCGGTCAGACCGATAAGTTCCTTGACAAACAGCCATAATAACTGTTGGATTTAGACGAACAGATTCAGCACCTTAGATGACCTTCATCCGACACAAACACCCTGGACAATGATGCGCCAGCAAGGCAAGCAGCTGTCAAAGAGAAGGCGAAACCGGTGGAGCCTTCTTGATAAAATGATGATAGTTACTTAGCCACCTAGCATAGTGTTTAATCTTGAGTATAGTGGTGACAGTACTCTCTCTGTACGTATGTAAGAAGCTAGAGAGGCGTGTGTGCTTTAGTTCCTTATGAAAATGTGTGGTAGTGTGCTCTGCGACAGGCATGGCGCAAAGAGGTGTATTATGAGAGAGCTGTATATGCGGAATGTATTAAGAGTATAATATATTGCCTGCTTTGACTGGAACGATTGTGTGTGTAAGGCTTGAGTACTAGTGTCAGTCTGAGTACAACGCACAAGAGCAGTAGAATTCCAATAGGTTATGGGCCCTTTCACTTTCTCTCAACTGAGACTGCGCTGACTAAGTTTTGTCTTGCTTTATTTATTGAAAAGATTCTTTGTGAACATGGCCTACAGTGGCCGTGATCTTAGAGGCATCACACGTTTCAAGGGAACCAACTTCCACATATGGAAATTCCAAATGTGAGCAATATTACTTGGTAGAGAACTCATGGACGTCGTAGATGGCTCTGAAGTAAAGCCGTTAGACACAGCTGAGCTCGACGTAAAAGCAGCCTGGCGACGGAAAGATAATCATGCTTTAAGCGTCTTATGTTAGGCGATCGATGAGAGTATGCTTAAGCACGTGACCAGTTGTCTTACATCTAAACAAATCTGGGATAAACTAAAGTTATTCCACGAGCAGAATGCATCGGAAAATGTCCACAGCTTACAACAAGAATTCTATAAATGTGTCATGGCTCAAGGTGATAGTATAGCTGACTTTATAGGCAAGCTAGATATCATAGTTCAGCAGCTAGCATCTTGTGGAGACAACACATTTAACGAGCAAGCGGTCATTTCCAAAATACTGTGTAACTTACCAAGCGGCTTCGACAGCCTCATCCCAATATGGCAGATGCAACCTGATGCCGCCAAGACACTGGACAACCTCACGCTCCAACTTCTCCAAACAGAGAACTCACTCAAAGCTAGGGTGGACGAGATCACTGCAACAACAGCTTATGTCGCTCAAGCAAACGGCAAGACCACCGAGTACATGGCGGAACAAAGAGCCGCAAGGAGGAAAGACATCAATGATCGGAAGAAGACGAGCAAGTGTTGGAAGTGTGGCACCATCGGACATTGGGGACAGGAGTGCACCGCGAGTGAAGAAGAGCAGAAGAGGCACCAGGACTCCGTGAATCAAGGCCAGAGCAGCAAGAAGAATAATGGACACAAAACGTTCATGGCAGTTCTTGAAGAAATAACTTCCGACTCAACGTTTTGGTACGTGGAGAGCGGCTGCACCGAGCACATGACTGATAATAGATCGTGTTTATCAACTTATCAAGACGTGTCCTCGGAGCGACGCCCAGTTCAAGGTATCGGGGGAGCGATACTCACAGTCGCTGGAGTAGGCAACATCAGCATCAAAATCAACCACGATCACGGACACAGCTATGGAACACTGCAAGGGGTAATTCATGTCCCCTCCCTTGGTCGAAACCTATTCTCCTCTTACGTAGCAGCACAGAAGAAAATATACACACTCCATATCGATACCAAGTGCCAATTACTAGAAAACGGTAGCGTCATCATGACAGGCAGTGTGTACAATCACATGTATAAGCTCAATATCGAAGTCGTTCATCCAGTAGCCCCCATAGCTTTAGCTGCAACCTCCTTCGGAATACCAACCTACGTTGAGAGCAGACAGACTCTCGATGTCTGGCATCGCAGGCTAGCTCATTTGAGTCATGCAATGATCCAAAAAATGGCAGCTCAGGGCATCGTTAATGGCCTAGTTCTCAATGATAAGAACAAGAGTTTTTGCTCTGGTTGTGCTTTTGGAAAACACACTAGAGCCCCTTTCCCGACCGATGACAATAGAACCCAATCCACCGCACCAGGTGACCTGGTCCACTCAGACCTTTGTGGCCCAATGAGCACGCCCTCAGTAGGAGGTGCTCTTTATTTTGTACTCTTCAAAGACGATTGCTCAGGATTTAGAGTGATCGAATGCCTTAGGAACAAACCTGAGACACTTGCCGCCTTCCAAAGGTTTGTCGCACAGCTTCGGAGAGAGACTGGCGGCACAGTCAAAGTGATTCGGAGCGACCGAGGCACCGAATACACCAACAGAACTTTCGTCAAATATTTGGAAGAACAAGAGATCAGGCAGGAGTTAACCACAGCGTATACGCCACAACAGAACGGTGCTTCAGAAAGAGACAATCGGACAATCATGGAAGCGGTACAAAGCATGCTACATTCCTCAAATGTCCACGTTCGATTCTGGGGAGAGGCAGTACACACAGCAGTTTACACCCTCAATCGCACTTCAACTCGAACCATTGACGGACAGACCCCTTTTGAAATTTGGTACAAGGAAAAACCGTCTGTTGGACACATGCGAATTTTTGGCACTATAGCCTACGTCTACGTCCCGAAACAACTTCGCCGTAAGCTTGCCCCGAAGAGCCGACAAGGAGTATTCATGGGCTATTCGGCTTCCAACAAAGCCTATAGAATTTGGAGTAACGAACTCCAGCGAATTGATGAAAGTCGAGATGTTCTCTTCAACGAGGACACCACAGAAGCGGACAGCTTCAACAGCCAAACATTCCAATGGTTTGGTGTCGAAGGAGAGAGCGCTCCTGTAGCACCCGCAGTCCGAAACGTTCCCCCTATTGCTTAAATTCCTGTTTTTGTACCAGCACACCAACCGCCAGTCCACATAGTTCGTGATCAACCTGTCGTCCTCGACGTTGGAAATTCCAGCCAACCCAACATCGAATCCGATGACATTGACCCGGTACTCAATTCAAACAGTACTGATGAAGCTGCAGCCACGAGCGATCAAGACGCATTAGGTGATATGCAACCCGGCGGTATGGAACGAGGCGGGCCCAGCAACTTTGAAGACCCAGCAGATCTTCACATCACCCGCCCACCTATGGTGTTGCTCGAACTAGTGGGAGATGCAAGCGATATACCCGAGCCACGCACCACCAGATCTCGAAAACCACCCACACGTCTCGGTGAGTGGATTTATCCAGTCGACCGAAACTCATATGCATGCGTGGCTCAGATACAGCTACCGGAGGAACCAGAAACCTATGCTGCTACGATAGCATCTCCGGAGAAGGAGCACTGGCTCGCCGCCATGAAAGAAGAATACGACTCGCTTGTGCATAACGATACCTGGACATTGGAGGAGATACCCGAAGAATGCAATCTAGTAAAGTGCAAGTGGGTGTACAAATTAAAATTGGCAGCAGATGGCTCTGTCAACTGATACAAGGCTCGGCTCGTTGCGAAGGGATTCACACAGAGGAAAGGAATCGATTATCAGGAGACCTTCAGCCCCGTTGTCAAATTTGACTCCATTCGCACTATTCTCTCTGTCGCTACAGTGGAAGACCTCGACATCACGCAATTTGACGTTTGCACGGCTTATCTCAACGGCTTGCTGAGAGAATTAATATACATGCAGTAGCCTATAGGATTCGAGGTGAGCGACAGAGCAAATCGACGCTTGGTTTGCCGACTCAATAAAGCTTTGTACGGTCTGAAGCAAAGCGCCAGGGTTTGGAACAGGAAGTTCGACCATTTCTTATAGGCATATGACCTTATAGTCTCCGAGGTTGACTCGTGCGTATACGTGAATAAAACCGATCCAAAACTCATACTGTGTATATGGGTTGACGATGGAATGGTTTGTAGCACAGTTAATAACAATATTGAAGACATCCTCAACTATATGGGTGGTGCCTTCTCAATCACGAAAGGGCTTACTGAAGTTTACGTGGGGCTCCATATTACAAGGGATCGCGAACGAGGCCTAATACACCTCGATCAGCGACGGTACCTGGAGAGAGTCTTACGGAGATTCAACCACGAAGACTGTCATTCCGTCGCAGTTCCGTCGGACCCAGCTAGCGCACCCCAAATGCGAGTTTCCATGATCACTGAAACAGAGGTAGGCTTCCCTTACAGAGAATGCATAGGCTGCCTGCAATTTGCTCACATTGGCACGAGATTCGACATCAGCTATGCTGTAAGCAATATGTCTAGGTTTAACAACAACCCGTCAGCCGCTCACATATCCGGAGTCAAGCGAATCCTCAAGTACGTAAAAGGCACTCTCGACCATACAATCTCGTATGGACGCACGGCAGCAACGGCACGGCCCAATCAGCTCACCGCCTATTGTGACGCTGACTACGCAGCCGACTGTGACGACTGGAAATCGAGATCAGGGTTCATTCTCATGCTTAATGGAGGACCGGTGGCATGGGGTAGCAGGAAGCAAACCTGTACCTCCCTAAGCACAATAGAATCGGAATATATAGCCGCGAGCCTTGCTACATAGGAAGTCCTTTGGATGCGGCATCTACTCAGCAGTATTCGATCACCCCAGTCTGATCCCACAGCGCTATATTGTGACAACCAGTCAGCAATACGGCTTGTGAAGAACCCGGTTTTTCACCAGCGAACCAAGCATATAGATGTGAAGTACCACAAAATCCGGGATGCAGAAACGGACGGTAGCATCTCCATCAACTATGTTGGTACCGAAGACCAGTTGGCAGATATAATGACCAAAGCCCTTCCCGTGACTGGTTCGAGCGCTTACGAGGCATGACAGGATCTCATTCTGCCCCAAAACAACTCAAACACTGTGCTGAGTGGGAGTGTTGGATTTAGACGAACAGATTCAACACCTTAGATGACCTTCATCCGACACAAACACCCTGGACAATGATGCGCCAGCAAGGCAAGCAGCTGTCAAAGAGAAGGCGAAACCGGTGGAGCCTTCTTGATAAAATGATGATAGTTACTTAGCCACCTAGCATAGTGTTTACTCTTGAGTATAGTGGTGACAGTACTCTCTCTGTACGTATGTAAGAAGCTAGAGAGGCGTGTGTGCTTTAGTTCCTTATGAAAATGTGTGGTAGTGTGCTCTGCGACAGGCATGGCGCAGAGAGGTGTATTATGAGAGAGCTGTATATGCGGAATGTATTAAGAGTATAATATATTGCCTGCTTTGATTGGAACGATTGTGTGTGTAAGGCCTGAGTACTAGTGTCAGTCTGAGTACAACGCACAAGAGCAGTAGAATTCCAATAATAACTGACAATAGGTAACAAACAAACAGATAGCTGCCTAACGATAACAGAAGGTATTTCTACTCCACATAGGAAAATTTTCGTTTTCATTTCCTGAAGCACACAATAAAGGATACTTGCAGTTAAACCAAAAGTTTCTTCCACAAGCAAGACAGTATGTGTCTGAGACTAACTCTACCGCTTCCAAAAGAAAGCTTTCCAAACAGCAGCTGCCGCTCCCGCAACTGCTCCCACGACTACCCCAGCTGGTGCTCCAAGTAATAAACCGCCATCCATAGCTGTGGCTTGCACCGCACTGTACAACGAGCCAGCCGCTACGCCTCCGCCATTGGCGATGGCGGAGCTTCTCATCAAGGCAGCGGCGCAAGAACCCGCTACAGGTCCAACCGCTGTAAAGCCGGTGGCCTTCAAGGCCAATGCAGCAGCAGTTGATGCCGCCACAGCACCGGCCGCTGCACCTCCTGTAGCCTCTACCACTCCTTTCGCAGCAGTCAAAGGCGCCATCGCTCGGACAAGATGAACTCCAAATAGATGACTACAACACCGTCAAATCAGCTCGCGAATTCACAGAATGTAGAGTATCACAACGCTGGCTGTCACAATCAGGTTTGGAGCAATGCTTCTGTTATATGAGTATCCTACGTTAGCAATTTGCCTACTCGCATACAGTAACTGTGTACACTAGCTAGGTGCAACTGAAGCAACACAGTGATGAAATTCGAATCAGTTTCTGATGAATGCACGCAGTTTTCTATGTCTAAGTTAGTCTCACAATTGTCTCCGACCAAACGTAAAGAACCATTGATTGAGTGTGGCGGCGTGGGTTTGCGGGATTTTAATCCTGCAAACCCACACAAATACATATTCTTTGTGCATGCAATGAAATGTCTGCACAAGCAATTGTAAGTTAGACTTGATGACTTCGTTAGTATCTGAAATTACCTTAGACCAACCAATCAGTGTTAGTATGGCGAGAGATCTGGCCATCTGTGACTAGTTGGGATTCGAGCCACCGTTACCGAATGCCGTCGTTTACCACTAATTGTGAATTTCGATGTGCTAACAATGAGTGTACAATTTGCTGGATTGAGTTACTTTATAGTAATTTTATTCACGTAATGTTTATGGACTTCGAGAAAGCTAAAGCATTATACGGTAGGACATTAGTAGCTAGATCACCATGAGACCTAGACTACACTGCTAATAAATGCACAACACACCTAGTGAGTCTCTACTTACATATTCTTTGATATGTAGAAAGACCCCTTGGTAGTATATTACGTAACTGGTGGGTGAAGGAGGTAACATACAATTAAGTTGATCAATGTCTCTCTTCTATGATTACGTGGTAAGTTACATTAGTTTTCACATCCTCTCTGTCTTCTTCTTCAAATTTTATATGGTTGTTGATTACAAGGAAGTTGGGAAGTAACCGAAAGATAGTTGAGAAGACCCTTCTGCGAATCAGTTAGAGATACTGAGTTTGCGATCTTTAAATTTAAAGTGCTTGCATTTCGTCTTTTGCGATTGTTCGTAACACATCCCTTCAAAATCGATCATCCAATTGACGAAGAAGGTAATACTGCGAATAATTCTTGCAATGGACATGAGAACAACAAAATGCAATCAGAAGGCGTGATGCGAAGTCATCCACGGTGGTGATTATGTGAATTTCGGCATTTAGAAAGAACGGGAATTTCAAATTTTACAGATTGGAGGAGTCTGCGAGAATGAACTGTCAGACTAAATGAATGATCGTTGCTCTTCTCTTCTTCTTCTTCACTTCAGGTGTTTACCAAAAGCGCTTCCAAATCGATCAAGATCATCATCGATCGCTGTACGTACTCCAGTTCAAGAACTATCACTGGTACTGCTCAGCGCTTTACAACTCTAGGAAAACAACAAGTTCTGAAGGTGATGACATTTAAAATTCAATGAGCTCAAGAAGAAGGCACTTTCAACTGCAAAGAAATAACATAGCATAGATTTATTTACAATTGTGCTAATCCGGTCAGAACGATAATCTCCTTGACAAACATAATAACTTAGGTAGCAATCATAATAACAATCATAATAACTTAGGTAGCAAACAAACAGATAGCTGCCTAGCGATTCAGCTGTGGCAAGGTATTTCTACTCCACATATAAAACTCTTTTCTTTTCGTTTCCTGAAGTCCCTACTCTGGAACTAAATCATCAACTGACATTGCAAACAAGAAATTGTTCTTTTCTTCTCTGAAAAGGAAACTAAGAGTATGTTTTAAGAGAAGTAAAGAACAGTTTCTTCTATACAAAATCAGCTTGACTTGCTCTCTTGCAGATAAACCAAAAAGTTCTTCACAAGCAAGACAGCATGAGAGACTAACTCTACCGCCGAAGTCGACCAAGGATTTCAGTATAGCCAGCGATGACCAAGCACGTGGAGGCTCAAGCGATCTTATTTCTGTACGATGATCGATGCCGCACGAACTTTGACATCTCAGAGAGCTTGCAACCAAGCTTTCCAAACCGCAACTGCTCATTTGTTTCAAAAAAAACAAGAAAAAACCGCAACTGCTCCCACGACCAACCCCGCGACCAACACAGCTGGCCATCCAAGTAAGCCGCCACCCATAGCCGCTGCTTGGATTGCAGAATACAGCGATCCAGCTGCTACGCCTCTGCCATTGGCACTGGCAATGCCGCTCATCCAAGCAGCGGCGTAAGAACCCGCTGCAGGTCCAACCGCTGTAAAGCCAGCGGCCTTCATCAAGGTCAATGCAGCAGCAATTGATGCCGTCACAGCAAGTGCCACTCCTTTCCAAAGCGCCATGCCCATCGCTCAGGCAAGATGAACTGCAAATAGATGACTACAACACCGTCAAATCAACTGGCGAATTCGCAGCAAGTCGATTATCACAACGCTCGCTGTCATAATCAGGTTTGGAGCAATGCGGCTGTTATATGTGTATCCTATGTTAGCAATTTGCCTACTCGCATGTACAGTAATTCTGCACACTAGGTGCAACTGAAGCAACACAGTGATGAAATTCTAATCAGTTTCTGATGAATGCACGCAATTTTCTATGTCTAAGTTAGTCTCACATTTATCTCTGACCAGACGTAAGGAATCATTGAGTGAGCGTGGGTTTGCAGGATTCACATAAGTATTCTTTGTGGCTGCATGAAATGATCGAAATGTCTGCAGAAGCAAAGACTTGATGACTTCGTCAGCGTCATTATCTGAAATTACCTTCGACCAACCAATCAATGTTAGTATGGCGAGAGATCTGGCCATCCTTGACTGGTTGGGATTCGAGCCACTGTTAACTAATGCCGTTGTTTACCACTGATTGTGATTTTCGATATGCGAACTTCACAGTTAGTGGTAAACGACGGCATATTGAACTTCACAATTAGTGGTAAACGACGGCACATTGAAATTCACAAATTGTACACTTAGTAATTCAGTAATTTGATTCACCTAACGTCTACGGATTTTGAGGAAGCTAAAGCATCACAGGACATTGGTAGCTAGATTACCATGAGATTTCCAAAGACTACACTTCTAGTGAGTGCACAGTACACCTAGACAGTGAGGTCTACATATTCTTCGATATGTAGAAAGGCATCTTGGTAGTATATTATGTAACTAGATAAATTACAATTAAGTTCACTTGAACATTGCTCTCCATATCTCTCTTCTGTAGTTAGGTGACAAGTTACACTTTCGCATCTGTTCTTTCTTCTTCTTCAAATTTTATATGGTTGATTACAAGGAAGCTGCGAAGTGACCGAAAGATAATTGAAAAGACCCTTCGACGAATCAGTTCAGTTAGAGATACTGAGATTGCGGTATATAATTTGAAATACTTGCATTCCATCTTCCCGATTGTACGTTTAACACATCTTTCCCAAATCGATCATCCTGGAATTGACCGAGAAGGTAATGCTGCGAATGATTTTTGTAATGGACATGTATGAGAACAGCAAAATGCAATCAGAAGGCGAGATGCAAAATCATCATCCACGGTGGTGATTATGTGAAGTTCTGCATTCGAAATATTAATGGGAATTTCAAGTTTTCCAGATTGAATGTGTGAGAATCAACTGCCAAATTAAATGAATGATCGTTGCTCTTCTCTTCAGAATTCCCTCCTCCTCTTCTCCTCAATCAGGTGTTTACCGAAAACACTTCTCAATCGATCAAGATCATCATCGATCGCTGTGCGTGCATGCTCTTGGAACAGAATTAAAATGATGATATTCGTCGTCGCTTGAATTGAGTCTTCCAGTTCCTCCATCGTCACCGGTCGTTGAATCTTCAGAATCGGCAAGCTATATTCATTAAAATGAGACAAAGTGTAGTCTCAATTTTATCTTCGACTCGAAGATAAATTGTTATAACTATTTAATTTTGAGACTATTTGGTAATTTGAGACTTTCATATATTAATATATATAAAAACCTTTGATTGCCCAAAGGTTGACCTTTCATTTTATCTTTGACTCGAGGATAAAATCACTATAATTGTTTTAGGGTTGAAGTCTCAAAATGACCATTTTGTCTCATTTTAACGAATATGGCCATAAGGGCAGACCTTACCGACAGTTCACCTCCGCCCACGATCTCTTGTCACAATCTTGAAAGGTTGAATTAGCATCGTGGCTGGCGTATGAATTCATCAAGGTAGTGAATGAACGGAGAAATCTTGTTATCTTTAGAACCAAATTTTCAATTATTTGATTATTTTTTCATCCATTTTGAGTGATATTTCATACAATTTGAAGTAGACCTCTTTGTGGAAATGAGTCAAACTTTGCGAAAAACACAAAAGATTTTCCATAATTCCACATTGAAGTGTGTAATGTTTACAAGAGGAGAATCAAAATTGTTAGTCATCAAAAGTATAAAGAAAGGTCTAAGAAGAGTGGAGAGCCTTATCAAATGTGGGGGGAGGCAACATCCAAACTTTCGAAAAACTAAAATGAATTCTAGAGTAGAAGAGACAAAAGAGCCCCATGAAATATGGGGAGGCAACTTCCAAACTTCTGAAAAACTAATAAGAATTCTACATAGAAGCGACAAAAGATTACCTAGAATTCTATATAGAAGTGCATAATGTTTGCAAGAAGAATTTTCCAAATTTCCTAGAATTCTACATAGAAAAGTGTAATGTTTTTAAGAGGAATTTCTACGTAGATGTGCATAATGTTTGCAAGAAGAGAATTAGAATTGGTATTTGGCAAAAGTATAAGGAGAGCCCCATGAAATGTGGGGGAGGCAATTTCTAAACTTCCAAAAAACTACTAAATGTGAATTCTTTGTTGAAAAGACAAAAAAATTCTCATCATTCTACATTGATGTGTGTAATGTTTGCAAGAGAAGAATCAAAATTGTTATTTGACAAAAGTACAGGGAGGGGCCCAAAAAAATAGTAGTTCCTCCTCCATCCATGCAATCGGGTAGTTGCAAGAAATACTTGTCTTATTTCTTGTCCCTTTGCTCTTGGACGGGTACTTTTTGGCTTGTAACTTTTGCATACTTTATTCGGTGGGTGTGAAATTTGGAGTGAAGGTAGCTACAAAAGCTTCAAACAATCTGTGATTTTTTGAATTTAAAAAAAATTAGTTTACTATCTTTAAGTTGCCCCCGATTGGGTGTCTACCTTAGGCATTTTGGGGTTTTTAGTCCTATTCTTGACCCAAAATTGCAAATTTAAGGCCACAAATTGGACACATAGGAATTCTACTAACATTACAAAGATTGACCAAAGTTTTTTTGAAAATAGCAACATGCCTGTTAAACAAATGATGTCAAAGTGACCTTCCTTTGCGCAGAGGCTACGAAGAGGAAAAAAATTTCCTTCATGAATTTTTTGGTGCAATGCAAGTGCACTCTTTTCAAGCAAAATTTCTTTTTTTATGGAATTTTAATGAAATTTTTTTTGAATTACTAAAAATGAAAAGCTCCACATATCCCTTTTCTATTATTTTCTGCTCCTAGTGGTTTCTGTAATACTTTGTAGTAGTCTGTAGTACTACATAGTACAATATAGTATTAAATCAACTGTTAGATCTGCAGGCGCCTAGAATCGACGGTTAAGATTTGCCAGGGTGCTGCTAAAACATAGTATTGGTAGTACTGTATAGTACTGCTAGTCCTGTAGCCAAAAAACGCAATTTTGGCCAGAAAATGTGAAGTGTTTCTTGCAACAGCCCAATCATCAAAAAATGTGGTCTCTCTCCACTCCCATAGAAGTCTAAGCATCATAGAGTCGCCAATAGCAATTCCAACTATGAAAAACTTCAAAATTGTTTTTCAATTTTGACTTTACATTTTCTTTGACATTATATTTTCTTATACATCTTTTATCAAGATTTCCTTAACCTTGAAAGGACGCCATGGGCCAAAATTGTCATTGGAATGGTCAAATCTTAATTCTTCTTTAGTATTGAACAATGATCATTTTCATCCGATTTTGTATGTACAACTTTATCAATATTATATCCACACTATTTAATAAAATTCAAGTCATATTAGATACTATTTTTATTCTGTGAGGGGTAGCCAGGTATAAAAAGATAGTATATCCTATCAATATAATTTTGTAAATGAAGTGTTTTATTCCTTAGAACTTGATATTGACATTCAAAATGATTTCTATTGACTTTGCAAAACTATGGAAATTAAGGTTTTAAAGTCTAATTTCTATTTTGCTTGAGAGTTTTTCTTAGCACTAAAATGCTCTATACTAAAATATTCTTCTATTCTAAACTTTTCAAATTTTTTTAATTTTCTTGTACTTGATATAAATTTCTTTACTTTTTCTTCAAAAATTCATGGTAATTTAGAATTTTTAGAAAGAATCAAAAAATCTTTTGTCATGTATTTGACATTTCATTTCATCATAAATTAGAAAATGAAAACTAAAATTTCACTCATAAACAACAACAAAATAAAGTGGAGGATTTGGAAGTTTGACTACACAATCATAGGCTCTATGTTAAGATTTTATGATGGAGAGAAGAAAAATATATCTACCTTAATATACCTACCTTGATATTTCTACCTTGGTTCTTGACTATGCCTAAAAACACCAAATTCGTACAGAGGTAAATGATAGAAACTATGTTCATATGCTTCATCTAAAATTTCTAAAGTGGGGTTCTTATTAGTATTGATTTTGTGTGTGGTATGAGTATTAAATGGAGCAAGACATAAAACATGATTATTAGCTCGAGGGGCACTTAAGTAGACAAAAGTGGTTTGATTCTATAATTATAGAATCACATCATTTACAAAGAGTTCAAGAAGGTAGCCAAATGTAATAATAAAAATTAAACACCATGCTCAATATTTTTGATATTATACTTGACCCATGTTTATGAATGATAAATAAATATTTTGAAAGTCACATTAAAAAAATAAAAGCTTCCAAGATTATGGAAAATATATTATTAACTTTGGATATTTGGATGTTGAGTATTTAGTTCATTATTTGATAGAAAAAACATTTTAATTTGTAACATAGGTATTCCAACAAGATTAAGACCTTATTGTTGGATTTTTTTTCTAAATTGCATTTAATATCTTCAAAGTCATTTTTCATCTTATTAAAAATTTTGAAAAAGTTGGTGATAGACATAGGTAGATGCCTTAGAAAGTTATTTAGTATAAAATTTCGATTTATAAATTATTACAAACTATGATTTGATGCTTTATAAAAAATGAAAATTCACCTAAGGATTCTTCTAGAATGTTTTTTTGTTTCATTATTCATTTCTATATTAAAAAGAATTTGGTCCTATGAACACATATAATAAGAATTTTTTGTTCATATTATAATACATTGATCTCTTTATAGCTTTAGCCTATCAAACCAAAACTTAAATACTAAATGTAAAACTCCTATTTTTTGACGTATGTTCAAAGTTGTATGCTTCTACATTGATTTGACTTGGTTTTCAAAAAATGTATTCCATTTGACTGTATAGGTAGATCTAAAACTCCAATTAAAAATCATATCTAACATCTTTTCTTCTAATAGAAATTTAAAAAGAAAGATAATAAAATCATATATTGTATCACATCAAGGTTTTATCTAAAACTTTGACGGTTAGAAGTTAAATGTAATTTCTTCTAAAGTACAAATTTGCATTCAATATTCAATTTGCAGATATTATTGCATGCTAAGTGTCACCACCTTGTATTACTATGATTATGAATTGAAAACAAGACAACTTGATTTGGAGCTTTCACAAATTTTGCAACCAAACTCAAATTCTACATAATAAATACAATCCTCCAACTTCAATGATGCATGAATGAAGGCATATTCAAAATGCATTCCAAGTCCCAAGTTTCAGGAAATTCTTAAAATTTGATTGGTCAAAAGCTGAAAATTGGGGATTGTAGCTTAACACAAAGTTTCATGTCTTGATTTGCTTACAAATGCTCATGTGATAATATTTTTTGAAAATTTTGGTACCTAGAAAGTGGCATATGGAGCTAGAGTTGGATTTAGGAAATGCAAAGATCCAACTCCAAAGCCAAGTACCAATCATTTTTTTTTGCATACACTATTTAATATTTTAGAAGTTGTAGGTTGTTTGATTGACAAAATCCATTAATTATCGACTTGTAGGATTCTTGTCCATGATTTTTAACACCCCAAATTCAAGTTTGAAATAATCATTGTCTATAAAAGTAATGAACATTTGAAGTTTGAAATAATCATAACTAATGCATTTTGAAGCACCCTCATTGTCTATCTTTAGTGTAGGCTCAAGAGTCATGAAATGTCTATAATAAGAGATTTTTAATTTCATTTATTTCAGATTGTAACCATTATTGAGAGTAGGGCCTTCTTGATGAAGGTATCTATATCCTTAGGTTTAAATGAAACATAAAAGTAATGAACATTTGATAATCTTTTATTCATCCAAAGTTTATGTAATCTAAAGATTTTGTAGCACTTTAGTAATTCATTTTCTAAGATGAAAAAATATTATTAGCCAATATTTCCTCAATAAGAATTTATTTTGCTTTTAAACAACCTTGTACCCAATTTTTATTCTCTCCAAAAATTGTTGTGCAATTAGGACATTTGCCTTTTTTAATTTGTATATCTTTGAATATTACGCTCAATTGGTGCAAATATAGTGCAAAGTTGTAAAAATATGATAGTTTTCTCTCATTCTAGATTTTGTTATTTTTTCATGCAATGAATCCCTTAGTCTCGTACGTAGTTATGTAGTCAACACATCCGTTCCTACCCATTTATCCATTTCCTCCTAGTTATGGCATATCCTACATTGTTGGTTTATTAAAGAATTTTAGGCCCAAAGAAGAACTTCCTTGGTAATTTAGCAATCCATTTAACCCCTAAAGGACCAGCCTGCAGAATTTGGCAACATAAAAAAATTGGGCAGGTACATGTGGCCAAAGATTTACAAGTTTGAGGCTGAAATTTTAATAGAAGTTGTGGACAAGGAGTACCTTTCATTTGAACTAAATTTTATAACATTTGGAAATACAAGTCAAAAGTTATGGCCTAATATGTTACTTTTTTTCTTAGCCGGGCAGTTAGGGCAGATCAGAAAAAATCACTTTTTTCAGAAACAAAATTTGAAACTCGTTTTCCAGAGCTATCTGTACATGGAAAGCTTTTAATCATTCCATTTTGACCAATGAGTCAAAAGTTATGAGGAGTTTTAGTTTGCGGGCAGTTTTGGAATCTCTACTCTAAAATAAACTTTGAAGTCTTTTATCTTACTCAATTTTCAATATTTTTTGAAAAAAATAAAATCATAGGATGTAGATTGTTTAATACAACATTTCAACCATTGGGATTGGCATTTTTCAATTTCATATCTAAATTCTTAACAATTTAGTATTTTGAATCATTCTCTACTTCATTCTACTTACTATTTTTTTCCTATATGTTGTACAATTCCAAATGATGTGAAAATTTTCAAGCATGTAGCCAACTTGTTTAGGAAAAAGAATTCAAAGAAGCACCACCATTTTGGACATTATTTCATAGAAAAGTGAGCTTCTGAAGTGCAGCTGCCCGGTTTTTTGCAGGGGTCAAAAAACGATTTCAGTGATTTTGAATGCTTATATCTTGCAATCCACGTGGTGGAAATTTCTGAAATTTTTAGCACATATTCTCAAGTCAGCATACTACAAGATCCTACGGTTACATGAGTCAAACAAAAAAAAATTCAAAAATTTGGTACTTGTACTAAAAACGGCAGTTCTTGAGTGTTTTCAGTGAAAACATAGTCACGGAACTTTAGGGGTTAAGTTTACAGGGTATTTAACCCCTTAAGACCCAATAACTTTTTTTCACTGGAGGTTTTTAATGAATTGTCCCAGTTTGATAATTTATGGTATATGGATGTGCTTGAAATTTTAATTTTAACTATACAAACTAAAGACTACTTTATCTAATATGCATGGAATTAATTGTGGAAAATTTTGATTGTTGGATTTTTAGATTATAACAATTACATATGGTCCTCTTTGTCCTTGAAAAATTATAAGAATTTTGAAAGAGGGCTTTATGTAATTGTCACATTCTAAATATTTTTTAAAGAAATTTAAAAGAGAATTTACAAATTTTTAATTTTGTTTTGAAACAGTTGCATAAATTTTATTCCTATTTCAGTTAACCCACCTTATTTTTTAGTCTTATAGTTTTTTGAGTGAACACAAGTGAACTTTCTAGTATTTTAGATGTATATTTTATTACCATCTAATATAAAGAAATGATGTGGTTTGTGACATAGTTTTTAACATTAAAGTATCAAAATATGAGATGTCATGAAATTCAAAATATTTTGACATTCTTTTTTTACAGTCTTGAACATAAATGTAGTCATAGCTTGCACGCAAAATCAATTAGAGAATAGAAATAGAGGTTGTTGATCTTGTCCACAACCCTTGAGCTCTCCAATGCCTCAAATTTGGCCTTCCAAAACTGAAAGATTGTCGTGTTTAACTAATACAATCTCTTCAACGATACAATCAAAGGATTTGTCTTTTAACCTACATCTCCGAGTCTGTCTCCACTACCAATTTTTGTGGATCTCGTTTTGAATGAGTTCAGAAGGGTTTGGATTTCACTAAACATGCGTTAGGCACTCAAGTGTTAATTGTTAGCAACATATTGGGGAGAGAGTCTAATTGATATTTGTGATGCCAAATGCAACAATAATGTTTTTGATATGAGCCTAAGGATAGTTCTATGGTTGTGATGTTGCGGCAACTACTTCAACCAAATGTATATGAGGATTTCATTTCTGATATTGGAAGAGATTTGTCAAATGACTAATGACATAATTGGTTGCAATTGTAGAATGTAAATAGACCTATATTTTGTGGATGGAACATTCTCCTTCAAAATGAGGTGCCCTAATTTTTCTATACCAAATTATAATGAAATTGGGTTGCCTTATCCAAAGAAGTTATCTCATGACTCACTACTGTCCGGATGGAGGCGCATGTGACTCTCTAAACTTGGGCCATGAACTAGTGCACCAACCCATATAACACATATGGTTTGTGCATTATTACATCCTCCCACAATAACAATACATATTTATATAATGTAGAATGTTGAGAAATTAGTTAGGGGCAATCTAATTTTACTATTTAGTGTAGCTCATTTACACAATTAGGATAATCTATCTAAACACTTTAGGTCTCTACTACAAGATTTGGGAAATTCATGTTATACTAACTTATGTGGTATACAATGGCATGCTTATAATCTATAATCTATGGCTCCCAAATCATAATCATTTTTTGCCACAAAAACTAGAAAGAGTGATAATGGATTAACCCCTAAAGGACCAAGGCCATTTTTCTGCCAAAAAACACTCAAAACTGCCATTTCTATAGCAAAGAGTAAAAAAAATTGAAAATTGTTTTTTTTCACATTTAACCTTAGGATCTTATACCTAACTATTATGAAAATGTGTGGAAAAAATTTCAGAATTTTTGATCGTGCAATTGCAAGATATCTGCGTTTAAAGTGAAAAAAACAAGTTTTTCAGCACATTGCGGGACTAGATTTTATGACTTTGAACATTTTTTAACTTAAATGTTTTGCACTACAGAGTTTTGAGCTTTTAACCTTTATAGCGGAGAATTGAGTTGAGAGTCTAGGGAAAAAAACAAATCCAAAAAACTTACTTTTCATTATTAAAAAAATTGTTAAGTAGAAGTAGGTACAAGATAGAAAGAAAATCTAAAATATTAATATCTTTTATATGGAATTAAAAAGCACTAATCCCAATGGTGAGATTGTTCTAGCAAAAAAACAAAACCTTGTGGAACTGTTTTTTTTGAAAAATTATAAAAATTGCATTCAGAAATGAATCCTACAAGTTATTTTTTCAGGAAGATGCTCTAAGTGCTTGAAAAACAAGATTGTCCATAACTTTCTTATAACAAATCCAAATGAAATGAATCAAAGCTTTCCAGATAGACAAAAATATAATCTATAAGAAAAAAAAAACTGCAAATTTTTTTTTGCTGCCCCCAACCCCTATTTTGAGCTTATTTGGTCATAACTTTTGTTCCCGGGCACCGATTGTGAAAAAAATTATATTCCCCAAAAGCTAATCAATTTTTCTATTTTCAAAAAAAAATTCAAAAATCACGAAAAAAATTCAGCCCGCAGGTACCTGCCCAAAATCCCATTTGTCCCCCGAAGGGACAATGGTCTTTTAGGGGTTAAAGTTACATCTCCATCTACTATTTACATTTTGAGATTGTTGTAGATCTCCACGATTTGACAATTTTGATTAAGATTGAAGGTGAGAACTATGTTTGATAACATCTTGCTACTTAGTGGCTTAAATCCAAAAGGAGTTGAGCTTCCTTGTATATAAATAAATGTAAGTTTTAGGATACAAAGATATCTTTAGAGGTGCTAGAAAGTCCCCATTGATCTAGGCTTTTGTAAGCTTGCAATATGCCAAGGGCAATGCTACATACATTTGATAATTCTTTCAAACAATTTTTTTCAATTTTTGAAAAATATTGTATTTGTCAAAATGGTAGGAATTGTACAAATCTACAAATATTGGCCTTTTGTTTGATTGGAAATTGTTGGAGGAAGATCCAAATCAATTGTTGATTTTTGCAACGCATAACTGTGTCTATTTAGATGGTGGTCATGCATTCATTAATGTACAAATTTGTAATAAAATTAAGATAGAGAATTTTGTTAAAATGGTGATATTTCATATATACGCCATTTTTAGACTACGCGGTCTAAACCATAAAAGTGCTAAAGTGTGTAGAATGGCACCACTTTAACAAAATTCTCCATTAAGGAAATTGGGTGTGTACAACAAGGTCAGGAATGAGGTGCGGGATGCTGACAACATGCTTGTTGCATTGGGGATGGTGTTGTATTGTGTTTGCATTGAATTGTTTCTTTTCTAACATTGTGAATTGAGGTGGTGATGGAGGTGGAGGGTTCCATTTCTTGAGTTCTTTCTTTGTGCATATTGATTTGGAAGGGAGCTTGATTTAACATGCTGGCTTGCTACTTGAGAGTGAAAGCATTGCAAGGTTTCTATGATTTGGATATACATTATGCGGTTTACAAACCAACAACTTTAACCACAAGCAAAGAGGCACACAAGTCCTCACTAGGATGACAGATTCCAAAGTATATTATACACATGCCAATGAATAGACACTTGCAATAATATGAAGCACATTGAGCTCTTTGATGAACATTAGAAAATGTTTGGTGAATATGAAACATAAGAGTTACATTGAATTGTTGACAAAGGACAATGGTGTTTCTCATAATGGCTACAAACCTATGTGAACTCAAATCGAGAAAGGTCATAATTTCTTTTCCAAATCTTAATATTCTTGTTGTATCTAAGAGCCAATTCCACTTATTAATATTCAACATTTCCAAAATAGTAAGATTTTAGTAGTACCTACGGAGTAAGAAACTAGTCCCAAATCCCAAGTTGTATATGACCAATCATTGGCGTGTATACAATATATATGAAGAAATGTGAGTAGCTACCTTACTTGAAAATTGAGCCACTTTTATGAATAAAAAAATGAAAAAATAGATATTTTTTCTTGTTTTATGTTTCTAGTGCTACAAAGACAAAGCCTCTTGTAGCATAATTGCTTGTTCTATTACAATTGAAGTATCACATCAAACTAGAGGATCAAATCTCAACAAAAGGAAGAACAAAAAAAAATCATTCCAATTGTATGTGGGAAAATGCTTAAGCTCCCAATTGACAAAAAGTTTTAACTTTAGTACCAAGTGAACCTTTGATTGCATACAAACTAGCTCATGAACCAAAAATTAAAGCATAGATCTTCATTCACACCTCCCTTATGTAATCAAGAAGTGCCTTCTACATCATAACATTGTTAACCAATATAAAACAAAGAAGAACTGCATTTGAGGATAATGTTACTCATCCTTTTGTCAATCGGGAATAGAGATCTCTTAAACCAAATTTGTTGAACAAGATTTCATGGTCAATCTTGAGTATGCCGTATTGATAATTAAGTGAGTTTGGGGAGAGTTTGGCAAGCAAACTACTAAATTATAATTCCCTCTACTATCTTTGGACTTTTCCTTCACCTTAGATAGGAGATTCTAAAAGCACAGAAGCTCTAAAATTGCCCACTTCCTCAAATGTACACTATTTGAACATGTTGCTTTTTGTAGCCTTTAGCAACGTACAAACAATGTACATTTGAGGAGGTGGGCGATTTTAGACTTAGCGTTATGCCATTTCAACTCCAAAATTTCATAACTAATTCCACAAAGCTCCTAAAAAATAAGAAATGATTGGGATTAGATGCCAATTCCACTTGTCTTTTGAGGAAAATTTACTGGAAAATATTTCAAGAAGTTTCATCTTCCCAAAACTCAGTTTCAGCTCTTAAATGGGTGATTCATGGACCTCATACCCCCATATAAGTTTCTTGAGAAGATTTTGCCAGGTGTTTCAAACCTGGATCATAGTTGTAAAATAATCAATTACAGCATGTGTCACTTATGAAGCTCAATATGTATTATTTTCCATAATTATGCAATTTAAAGCTTTTGATATGAGTGACCTAGCGGAAATAGGAGAGTGGTAACAATAGTATGAGGAAAACAGTGTAATAGAATGGAGTATTCATAGGGAAAAATAGTAGGGTGATTTTGAGCCTTAGCTGCTGATGAAGCTTCAAGAACTTGAGCATTTCTGATCGACACGCAGGAGAAAGTGATGAAAGACAAGCTCACCAAACGATCGAGATTTCAGTCACAGACGGCACGATTGTTACGACAAGGACTTGACCAAGCCGGAGATTGAAGCAGAAGTCACTTATCATGTGCGGACCACCGTAGAAAATTGAAGAGTTTTGGCTAACTGACCAGTGATGTACAGCGAGATGAAGAACAACGGAGAGCTCCGCAGAAGGTAAATTAATTTCGAACATTTCATAGAACCCTTCCGACCCCATAAACCAGTGTCTTGTTAAATAAAGACGACACTTTCAAGTTCAAACTATTCATTCTTGGTAATTTCATTTACTTTGTTGTGATGAGATTTGGTCTTCAGAATCTGTGAAGGACTTCCTTGAGGTGTATACAAAACATCCATCAGTGTTTAGGGTTTTCGCAAATTTCAGGAGTTGATTGCAATTTGGGTCAACGAAGAAGACGACTTGAGCAAAGCAACGATGATGAAGGAGATGAGGTGCAACGACGATGAGGGCAATGCTCAAGGTACAACGCCCAAGTCGTCATGAACGAAAGGATGCAAAACGTTGGCTGCCACAACAATAGAAGTGGTGCACCCCATATCAATGTAATCACTGGGCAGGGTCTTAAAGTAGAAAGGAATCGAGTAGTCGAAGGCCCTATCAATGAATACCTCGACCAACTTCCCAAGTAAGGTTACCAACTATTCTGATCTGAGACAAGCCGTGGAAGCTCCTGACGTATTAGTTGCACGGTCAGGCGTTTGTTTACAATCACGATTCGCTGCCCATTAAGTCAATGAGATCTAGAAATTAGATGTTTTGAATTGCAGACATTAAGCAGACCAATAATGGAAACTAAAGTTGCGGGAAAAGATGAGCGGGGACCGAAGTTTCAATATCCTAAACTGGACAGAGAATCCTCCTGGTCAGGAATTACCATCATAGCCAGACCGCCAGAGAAGCCTCCACGGTCACCGCCCCTCCGCCTCCTCCAAAGCCTGATCTGCACATCAACACCTTGGAAGGAGCTAGCGCTCTCATATATGTGCTCGTCTCTTCGGCCCGTTCGGCGTGATCGACTCTCAGTAATTCAGAGACAGGTACCCGAAGCTAGCACGGCGCTCTGAAATCAGATTAGATTGGGCACATGCATACCATCTGCAATGACTTGACGTTTTCACTCGGTTTCGGTCAAGAGCAAAGCGAAGGACGGTAGTTCAAGAACTATCACTGGTACTGCTCAGCACTTTCCAATTCCAGGAAAACACAAAGTTCTGAAGGTGATGACATTCAAAATTCAATGAGCTCAAGAAGAAAGCACATTCAACTGTAAAGGATTATTGTAGCACAGATTTATTATAAATGTGCTAATCCAGTCAGACCGATAAGCTCCTTGACAAACAACCGTAGTAACTTAGGTTGCAAACAAATAGATAGCTGCCTAGCAATTCAGCTCTGGCAAGGTATTTCTACTCCACATAGGAAAGTTCTCTTCATCATTTTTTGAAGTCCTACTCTTGAACGAGCACATCAACTGATACTGCACACAAAAAAACTTTTCTTTTCTTCTCTTAAAAGGAAACTAAGAGTATCCTTTAAGAGAAGAAAAAGACAGTTTCTTCTAAATATACAAAATCAGCTTAACTTGCTCTCTCGAAGATAAACCAAAAAGTGCTTCAACAAGCACGACAGTACGAGAGACCAACTCTACCGCCGAAGTCGACCAAGGTCTTCCTTCAAATGATCTTATTTATGTACGATGATCGATGCCGCACGAACGTCGACATCTCAGGGAGCTCAAAAAACAAGTTTTCCAAACCGCATCTGCTCATTTGTTTTTAAAAAAAAACAAGAAAACTGCAAGCCGCCACCCATAGCCGTTGCTTGGACTGCGCTATACAACGAGCCAGCTGCTACGCCTCCGCCATTGGCGATGGCGGCGCTGCTCATCCACGCAGCCGCGTAAGAACCCGCTGCAGGTCCAACAGCTGTGAAGCCAACGACCTTCAAGGTCAATGCAGCAGCAGCAAGTACCACACCTTCCAAAATCGCCATTGCTCAGACAAGATCGACTGCAAGATGAACTGCAAATAGATGACTACAACACTGTCAAATCAGCCGGCGAATTCACAGCAAGTCGATTATCACAATGCTCGTTGTCACAATCACGTTTGGAGTAATGCGGCTGTTAATATATGTGTATCCTACGTTAGCAATTTGCCTAGTACCCGCAAACAGTAGCTGTGCTGTCACTAGGCTTAGGTGCGCGCACTTGAAACAACGCAATGATGAAATTCTAATAAATCAGTTTCTGATGAATGCACACAGTTTTCTGTGTCTAAGTTAGTCTCACATTTAAACATCTCCGATCAAACGTAAAGAATCATTGATTGAGCGTGGCTGCGTGGGGGTTTGCAGGATTTACATATTCTTTGTGCATGAAATGAAATGTCTGCACAAGCAACTTTAGACTTGATGACTTCGTCAGTACATCTGAAATTACCGTCGACCAATCAGTGTTAGTATGGCGAGAGATCTGGCCATCCGTGATTGGTTGGGATTCGAGCCATCGTAACCGAATGCCGTGGTTTATCACGGATTGTGAATTTCGATGTGCGGACAATGAACTGCACAATTTGCTGGATTGAAATACTTTTACAGTAGATTTATTCATCTAGTGCCGTCGTTTACCACTAATTGTGAACTCCTATGTGCGATCAATGAGTGTACAATTAATTTGTTGGGATTGAGTTACTTTACAGAAATTTTATTCACCTAATGTCTGCGGACTTTGAGGACGGAAGCTAAAGCATCATAGGACATTGTTAGCTAGCTACATCACCGTGAGACTTAGACGCTACACTTCTAGTGAGTGCACAATACACCTAGTGAGGTCTCTTTCATATTCTTTCAATTGGTATGTAGAAAGACATCTTGGTCGGTAGTTGAAGCGATTGCTCCCAATATCTCAGTTTTGTAAGTTGGTTCTAAGGTGGCAAGTTACGTTTTCGCATCTTTTCTGTCTTCTTCTTCACATTTTATTATTTTATATCAGGTGGATTTCAAGGAAGTAACTGAAAGGTAGTTGAAAAGACTCTTCTACCGGAATCAGTTTACTTAGAAATATTGAGATTGCGAACTTTAACTTGAAGTACTTGCATTCCATCTTTGCTATTGTACGTATTCTATCTTTCTAGAATCGATCATCCAATTGACGGTGAAGGTAATGCTGCGAATAATCTAAGGTAGTCTGCTCTTAATCCCTCATCGCCGGAGGGGACGAAAAGTGTCGTCACAGACAATTCAAAGTGCTGTAACTTTTGCATCCAATGTCCAAATTCAATAAAAATTGTTGTTAAAGTTGCGCTCTCTCTTCTAGTTTATGTGGTAAAATTTTCAGATCAATACAAGATTTATTGATTTCTTGAAAGCCAATCGAAGTTCATAGGTTCAATTTGAATTCACCAAACTGCATTTGAAGGCTGCAACTTCGGGGGGTTGTATCTCCTTCATCAAATGTTCGTATTCAATAAAATTTGTTGTGTTATGTTCCCCTTTAACCCCTCAAGGCCCACGGCCATTTTGGGCTTATAAACATCATTGCGATTCAAGCCTTATAATTCTATATGTCATGAAGGTATCAAAATCTCAACCGTACAATCTTGTTGTGTGCATATTGTAGATGACGTGGATCAAATTTGGAGTCATTTGACCTCATAGATTGCAAGATAATAATGTTTTAGTGTTGAAAAAAGATCCTGAAATTTTCCTTAAAACACATTTGGAGGTGAAATTTGATTTCTAAACCTACTCAAATGAAAAAACTTTATACTTGAAAGTGGTTTGAAATCAACATGTAAACACACTGGTGAAAAAAAATTCATTAAATTAAAACATTGTGTTTGTAAAATGACTTTGAAATGTAAAAAAAAATAGCAAAAAAGGGTGCAAAAAACACATCTAAGGCTGAACCTACTTCTACTAAAATGCTTCTCAGTCACTTGATACTTCTTTGATTGATACAAAATTTTAGCCACACAAACTAGACAAATATGCGCAACTTTTCCAAAAACAAAATTTGAAAGCGGACACAATATGAAAAAGTAACAAGCCGCCAAAGTTCACACTAACCAAACAATGTTAGGGTTTTGAACTTCGAATTGCTCCCAAACATTCAAAACAACTTGGCTTGCCATGAAAATTTTACCACATTAATTAGATGTCTAGAAGAACAAAATACAACAAATTTTATTGAAAACAACCATTGGATGAAGGAGATACAAGCCCCCAAAGTTGCAGCTGCAACAATGCAATGTGCTGAAATCAAATTGAACCTGTGAACTTTGAACGGCGTTCACAAACTCAATTCATCTTGTATTGGTCTGAAATTTTTATCACGTAAACTACACTGGTATGCGCAACTTTACCAACAAGTTTTTTTGAATTTGGACATTGGATGCAAAAGTTACATCACTTTGAATTGGACTTCCAAACTATGAGAGGCTACTTCTAAGCCCCTTGGGCGTTGAGGGGTTAAGTCTAGTTATTGTGGTTAAATTTTCATGTCAATCCAAGTTGTTTTGAATGCTTGGGAGCAACTCAAAGTTCAAAATCTAGACATTTTTGCATTACAGTGAACTTTGGTGGTTTATAACTTCTTCAGACAAGATTTTTTTTCAATATTTTTTGTCAGAAAAGTTCCACATACTAGTCTAGTTCTTGTGGTAAAAATTTCATATCAATCCAGGAAGATATGATTGACTGAGAAGCATTTTAGAAGAGGTAGGTTCAGCCATAGATGTATTTTTTTGTTACTTTTTTCAATGTTTTCTGACATTTCAAAACCATTTTGCAAACACAATGAGTCAATTAAATGGATTTTTTCCACCATAGTGCTTGTATTTTGGCTTAGAATCACTTTGTAGCTTAAAGTTTTTTCATTTGAGTAGGTTTAGAAATCGAATTCCACCTCCAAATGTGTTTTTAGGAAGATTTCAGCATCTTTTGTCAACACTAAAACATTATAATCTTTCAATCTGTATGGTCAAATGATCCCAAATTTGATTTAAACCATCTACAACATGCACACTAATAGATTGTACGGTTAAGATTTGCATATCTTACTCACATTCAGACTTATAACACTTGAAAAGGAAGTTTGTTTTTTGACATGGTTAGAACTCCGGCAATGAGGGGTTAAGGTAGTCTGCTCTTAAAGCAACCATTTAAGAGTTGATCGCCTATTTTGGGGAAGCTGAGCTCCTCAAACCAATTTTCAGTAAATTTTCATAAGAAGAATGGTGGAATTGGCATCTAATCCGAGTCGTTGCATATTATTTGGACATTTATAGAATAAGTTAGGAATTTTCAAAGATTACGAGACTACCTTAGTTATGACAATGGACATGATAACAACAATCAGTAGGTGAGATGCAAAATCATCATCCACAGCAATAATTATGTGAATTTTTGCATGGGAATACAGTTATGGGCAATTTCGTTAAAATGGTGAAATTCCTTAACTTTGGCAGTTTTTATAGTTCACATTGGGCAATCTGAAATCTATATCATTTCTAGATGTTTGAAATCTACTTTTGTCATAGATGCCAATTTCTCAATTCTAGCTATACAGTGTGAAATTAATACCAATCTTAGATTTCTAAAATCTTCAAAAGTTCAAGATTTTTGGAATCTATACCAGTAGTAGATATCACCTTTAAAGTTTAGACCGGACAATCTGGAAATGACACATGGAATACCACCATTTTAATAAAATTCCCATTATTTCAAATTTTCCAGATTGAATGTGTGAGAATCAATTGCCAAATTAAATGAACGATTGTTGTTCTTTTCTTCAAAAAAATTCCTCCTCTTCTTCTCTTCAAGTGCTTACCAAAAACACTTCCCAATCAAAATAGCATCATCACTGTAAAACATCTCACACCAATAGTATAATATACACCAATTTAGAAAAGTGCACCACTAGAAGAATTATGCTTGTGATGGGCTAGCTTCCATTCAGCCTATCATAGGCTTAATTACCTTAAGTATTCCTGGAACAGAATTAAAATGATGATATTTGTCGTTGCTTGAGTCTTCCAGTTCCCCCATCTTTACCGGTTGTTGAATCTTCAGAATCGGCAAGGGCACAGGTTACCGACAGTTTACTCCTCTGCCCAACTCTTGTTACAATCTTAAAATGTTAAATTAGTGTTGTGGCCGGCATTCCAAGGTAATCAAATTCATCAAGGTAGTGAGTGAACGAAGAAAGTGGCGATGATCGTTGAAAGCTCCAAGAAAAATTTGTATATTGTAAGTTGGAAAAATCTATTTTCAAAAATGCTAAATTTGAACTAAAATCTTGAATGTTGTTTATTTTACCAAAAATTTCAACTATTCAAATGTTTTTTTTAATTCATTTTGAGTGAGATTTTGCCCAACTTGGAGTGGACCTCCTTGTACAAAATCAACCAAAATTTGCTAGAAAGACAAAAGATTTTCCGAAGTTTTGCATAGATGTGTGTAATGTTTGCAAGAGGAGAATCAAATTTGTTGGCCCCCCAAAAGTGGAGAGCCCTAAGAAATTTGGAGAAACAACTTCCTAACTTCCAAAAAATTGATAGAAAACATTGGACCTGATACGGAGCATTGGACTTGAACTTTTGGATTGCTTTTTGTTTGATAGCAAGACAAAGTTACTTCAAAAATGTAGTCTCTCTCGCTACTTATATAGATTCATTTGAAATCTAAGCATTATGGAAGTTTACTTAGCAAACCTGCCTACTTATATAGATTGAATTCTAAACATTATAGAAGTAGGCAAAGATAATTCCAACTTTGGAAAATTATTTTTGGATTCCAACTTGACATATATATTTACATTACATTTTCTTGTAAATGTTTCTTGATTAATTAACCTTAACTTCCTTAACTTGGAAGGACGCCATGGGTCCAAAGTGTAGTTTGGGTGGTCAAATAATTTTTTTTCATAATCAACAATGAATCATTTTCATCCAATTTTGTGTCAATGCAACTTTATAAATACTATATCCATGTTATTTAAGCTAAATTCAAGTCATATTCGGTATTGTTTTTATTTTATGTGGGATAGTTTTAAGAAAAATAGTATACCTTGTCAATGTAATTTAGTACTTGAAGCGGTTATTCTTTAAAACTTGATTTGACATTCAAAATGATTTCTATTGCTTTTGAGCAAAATTAAAGAATTGAAGCTTTTCAAATCTAGTTTCTACTACAATTGAAAATTTTGAAAACCTTACCAGGAAAGAACATTTTATTATAATTTAAATTGTAAAAGTCTTTTTACCTTTAATTTTTGAATTTGATATTCCTTTGATTTTGACTTCTATTTTTTTAGTGCTTTTGAGCAAAACTAAAGAAATGAGTTTTTCGAATCTAGTTTCTACTATGAATGAGAATTTTGAAAATTTTATTAGAAGTGAGCATTTTATTAAAATTTGAAGTTAAGGATCAAAAACCATATTTCTAATTTGTTGTTCGTAAAGCGAATACTGCATTTTTGTATTTCAGTTGGACCCGTAGTGCGAATGAAGTGGCCTCTGGCCCACATAGACTCATACAAAAAAATTCTTGGTACTAGAATGTTCTACACTAAAATATTACAAAATTTTCAGTAAACATGTTTCTAATTATAGACTCACACAAAAATTCTTGAATGTACTAGTTTCTCTAACCTTCTTTTGTATTGAAAATAATTTTACATCCTCACTAATAGATTAAGTCAGTGTAGCAAACGAAAGTTAACATATAAATAGAATTAAGTGAATTTTTGAAAAATTAGAATCATAAAAGCAAGAATGATTCATTTTAGTGTTTTGTCTTAGATAATTTGACAATAGGAAACTAAGACAAAGACAAGCAATTCCTATAACTAGGAGTGGCCCAAGAAATTGCTTCTTTACTTTGAAATTTTCACACTTTTGATTTGGACAATATAATCTTGTAAGGCATAGCTGTACAAGACGCATAATCACAAAATATATTGGCAACATGTCAATTGCAAAGGTCCAATACCAAGCTTTGAAATATGCCAATCATACCATTGCTATTTATCAAAGCCAATGAATTGCTTGCTAGAAGCAAAGCCCTACACAAATAGTTTGCCAAAAACATATTAGACAACACACACAAATTATACTTTTAAATTATCCTTGATACGAGATGCATCAAAAATTGTTGAAACATGTTAGTACACAAATTGACAAGTTACCCCTTCAAACCTATACATCAAGTTTTGTCCTTCAAACCTTGAGAAAAGTCAAAACTTCAAGGAGTTCAAGAAAATGTATTTACATGGAACAACCTATGGGATACGTTTTCAACTTAGTTACCCATGATGCTATTCCAAAACAAAACTCACCTTTGGATCAAACCTTCAAAGCTCTCATGTCGTCATTCAATCATATGTAGATGAACCATATAAGGGAATCTCATCATTTCATCTACATAGAAAGCAACACAACTTAGTTCAGACAAAGATAGACATATATTTTTGCTTTCCAAAACTTGTAGTGAAATGTAGCCTCACCAAATGCATTTCAAAAGCTACTAAGGTAAGCTATAATTGCCTTTTCAAATTGATCACCACAATATGAGAGTTATATTAGATGTTTTTTGGGGGGTCCGGTGGACCGTTTCAAGTTTGTTCTTGGCGTTGTTCCCCCAGCAGTAAAAGAACGACCAATGTTATAATTTCTTTTTTTGAAAAAAAATAAAAAAAAATAAAAAAATGAAGAAAAAAAAGATGAACAAATTTTTTTTTGAAAATAAAAATAAAATTATATGGCATGACAATCCCTCTGCCACATCATGCATCTACTACAGCGCAGTTCCAAACAATTCCAAAATCTAGGAACCCTGGAAAACACGCAGCCCTCCAAAGGGGCTGAAAAACATGTAATGCAACAACTCTACAAAATTCTCTTTGTCAGTGTCAACACATAATATATTATACAAAAAATAACAAAGCCTAGAAACTATACATCAAGCACTACACCAAAACCTTTTAAAATCCTTGCAATTCGCAACCATGATTAAATGTATAACACAATAGGGCTAACATGACCTATTAAGGATAGGAATGAAAATATATTCTTTTTCAAAGAGATTCACTTCCTAAGTCCACTTCTGGACTTGCTCAATATCCACCTACTTTATATTAGGAAAAGCATTGACACTCAACCACCCAATCAACAAGTGCTTATCCAAGAACTAAAAAGAACATGAGTTATCTACGAAGCCCTAATGTATGTCTCACTAACACATACCAACAATAGGATTACTCACCTGATGTAGAAATTCACAATAGGGGTAGTCACACCTACTCTGAGGAACAAACTTCTATGAAGAATGAGAAGTTGGTGAGAAAAAAGAAGAGCCAATGGGGAGCAAATTATGCATGAAGAAGGTATGACATCCCTTTCATTGGTGTGGAGAATGAGAAGCTGGAAATGCCCAAAACTTGGGATGTTCATGTGGCAATGGACATGCAGAACGTTAGCAACGTGGGCAATGCATGATGAAGGCGCAGAACGCGAGCAACACACAAAATGTGGGCAACATATAGTTAAAATGAGAATATACTTCTTCTGCGAAATCTTCTTCACATTCATTATTCACCTACGAAGGAGAACAATGGCCATTCTCAATTCTCAGAGAATGGGAGCTTTGCAAGCCATGGACAAGTGATGGGAGAGAGCCGCATTCCCATTCTTGGAGAATTGAGAATGGGGTGAAGAAGGTGTGACTACCCCTATTGTTTATAGGCTTCAAATCCAAGTAGTGTTCTCGAAGCCTAGCTCCTATCGTTTGACCCGGCATGGACTAGCTCATGGTGGGCATATCTTTAGTCTTGGCAGGAATGGTCTTTTGTATAGGGCAATGCCCAACGAGGAGGCTCACTTCTTCCCGCAATTCCCGACAAAGAGAGCATTATCTTGCATAAACCGCTTGTCAAAAAATGGATTATTAAGAGTCACTTTGGATGAAGAATCGATAATCCATAATTATGCATGGAAACCCGCGTAATTCACTTGAAACCCTAATACCATCAAATAACCACGCAAAATGATCATGAAACTTGCTAGTACACTAAAATTGGTAAATAGTGTTGGCAACACTAATTGTCCTACCTAATACTAATTGTGATTTGCAAGGTTAGTGTTAGATCATTATTTATCCATTCTAATACTATGTAAGCTCTATAGTAAAATTTGGTCATTTCCAGGGAAAGACCAAAGTTTGATGGCGGGAGTTAAGAGCTTCCCCACTGCAGCTCTCGAAACAAGCTCAAAACGGCGAATGGTCAGGCGGAGCCTGGGGAAGGGCCCCATGGCAGGCAAAAATAGACTAGGCTCATCACATTTTAATGAATACATGGCCAAATGGTGGAGCTTTATTGCGGCTAACCATATGGTCAAACTGTGCTTTTCACCCCGTTCCCAAGGTAAAGACCCGCAGCTGACCTCTAGTTAGTCACTCCTAGCTTGCTAATCTTAGGACCCAAGTATTACAAGTTGTAAAAAAATGAGATAAGGCCAATGTTATTTCACACAACACCTTACAAAAATCTATTGACACTGTATGTAATTTACGGCATTGGCATACCTTATATTCTAAGAGGGTGAAGAGGTGGTTTTATAAAAAAACTTATTGTCCATTATGGATTCTCAAAGAGTATGGGATAAATTGAAGATGAAAACTTGATCACTCATTGTCAAAACCTAGGAATTGTGTTGAGCTCCTAGTAATTCCAATTTGCATATACCATATTGATTGTTCAACATCCTACCACTTCACATGCATATAAAGGTATACTATTATCTATAGAAAAGTCGACTTAAATTGTACATTCTTTTGAAAGCTCAATAGACCTATTTTCATGAATTGAAAGTTGATTTTCATAATTTACAATCTTGAAATATAATTCTTACAATTAATTTTTTATCAACGAAACTTTCACAGGGCGTGTACCCTATTTGGCGAGCCTGTTTGGCGCGTTTGCCGCCACAAAAGAAGTTGATGTGCCCATTTGTCAGCCGTAGCGATGCTCTAAATGCCCCAACACTATTTACACATGAATTGGTAAATAATGTCGGGGGTAAAAAACAAGGAGCAACACTAATTGTCATCCAACACTATTTACCAATTTTAGTGTAGTGGTTTAGTAAACAAGAAACCAACTTACCTGCCTATTGGTTTCTTAACTTGCTTTAGAATAAAATTCACTACTATCCTAGATGAGCCACTGTCCCTTGCTTGTATCCCTGGGAAAATCCTGAAATTTTTAATTAGCGGTGGAGGAGCTGTAGAAAATAAATTTTACACGGCACAAAATAGGGGGCTTTTCTTTTATATGCACCCCTGGATGGACTTTGGCAGGACAAGCGAGGGGGCTAATTCACCTTGGCCTTGTCCATTCAGGTTGTAGGACAATTTCAGAGGACACAGATTTTAAAGAGGAAATTTATTACCCAAGTCGTTATGCTTTATCCACAGGCATTGAAACTCCCAACAACACAACCTCGGCTACCCATCTACGTGAGGCCCATTCTTTAACCCATAAATGCCACCGAGGACGGTTTTTGGCTGATGAATTACAATGAATCTCTCCCTGTAGGACAAAAGTACAACTATTCATCTTTCCAAATTTGTGTGAAAAGGGAAGATCATCTATAGTAGTTTGTCTTTCAATGAGTGCTTTTGTGTTATTTTAATCCAACAATTCACACGGTGACAAAACAAATGATTTCCACAGTTATGAGCCTATCTTTTAAGGGTTAAGAAAAAAAAAATATATTGTGAAACGTGAGTAAGTGAATCAAAATTGGGGACGTTTTAAATGTGTCTATAAAGAAAACAATTGAATCAATAGAAAGGTACCACATTGAAAAGACCAAGATGGGGATCAAACGTCCCAGGCCTTCTTCACTATTTCTCCCACATCAAAAATGACTTCCTGTCTAAAAAAAATGAAATGTAAACAAGTGGTTTTGTAAATTTTACAAATTTTCAAAGTTGAAAACGTAGGAAAGTCAATACTTAACACTACACTCACTTCGAACGGACCCACTGCAAGCATGAAATATTTCAACTTTCCAATTGGTTAGATTAAATAAAATAAAATACACCTCTCATCATTGGAGAATGAAACATGTCTCTTTTAGGTGCTGCTTATCTTATTAGTCCACAAAGTTTTTGATGCAAGGTGTCCAAGTCATGCCCTAAATTGCAACAGCGTAGAAGAAAGGACCTCCGTTGTTCCAACTTCGGAAAAGCTTTGGTTACCAGAGCTTCTATCAGATGCCACCAATAACTCCGATATCAGACTGATACAGACTCTGGAGGTCTTCTGGTTTCATACGTTCCCTTGTCTGATAAGGTAAACCAGCCCATTACAATCAGATGATCCATAGTGGACATCTTATGACCCCATGATGGTTTTTCAGACCACAATCAATATTTAACCTGACACCTAATAAGTATGGAGTGACTAGTGACCTCATTAGGAACACCCAATTTTTCAGTGTAAGGTAGGTACACCCAAATGTGCCACTGACCTTAAACCGCCATCTATACTATGTGTACATCTCCAAAATCAGTTATGGACCTATGTGGAAGAAACGCTTTTAGAATCAAACTTTGTTCCTTAACAACTTTTGCATACAGCATCCAAATGCCATGTTCTTTGGTGCGTTGGAACTTCCTTTCACTTGCCTACAAGAACATATGAAAATTTGACCAATCTAATAATAGTAACTAAGCTCAGCAGCAAAAAGTGGCGGTTTTGGGTGTACCTACCTTAAATCATTGTAGGAAGTGATTTTTCATGGCATTCCACATTAGAAATTATTGTGACTACTTTAGGTGATTAAGATGAGTATATTGGATACACTTTTTGTTGGTTATGGGGCAGCTTGTAGACCGTGTTGGAAAGATCACTTCAAAAATACATAACTAATTCTCACTTTGTCTAAAAAATAAAATTTCAATTGCTCTCACACTTATCTTTGAGTGAGAAAAAATTTGAAATTTTTTAGCAATGGCATGAGGGCAGACTCGAAATTCTGACCATAGTGGGCTAGTTTACCTTATCAAAGCGAGTTCTTTGTGGCCGCGGAGGGATCCCACTCAAGGTTTTTTTATTTCATTTATTTTAAGTAGTACAAAAAGTGATAATCACTGGAAGGATGAAGCTATTTATATCCATGGAGGTGGATGAAACTTGCAATCTATGGATGAAAGTTTATCTATTCATCCGAAATAATGTACATTAATCCAAAATAGAGCGATACTATCCCACATTTGGTAGCAAATTGGGCGATTTCATCCGCTGAAAAGCAAAAATAATATTGCCCAAGATTCCTTGCCAAAAAAAATCATTGCTTTCCAACGAAAAATCGCTCAAATGAAAAACCATAGATCTACTCTAATACTTTAGTTGGTGACCACTGAGGTCAAGTCATGCACATCTTGCACGGGTTGCAATATAGGAGCCGACCCCATTTTTTTATCATCCCCTATACTTTGGCTATGTAGGTTGCTCTCTTTTTGTGTATCAAGAGATGAACGAGTGATCAATTATGCAATAGCTCTCAGTACAATTATATGTGGCACATTATGATTGGCTACAAGACTCTCAAAATTGCAACCAATCCTTGGTAGATTTTGCAGCCATCCCTTGGGCGGAAGTAGGAAGGTCTATATGACTAGTATATATGGGTCAAACAAAATCTTCAGCTAAAAAATTCATAGCATCTTATAATGTTTTGAGAAATAAAAAACTTGAAAAATTGTGGAATCTTTCTAAATATTATTTTTAGACATAATTTTCTAATATTGCAAGAGATGATATTGACACCTAAACTTTTCAAAAGTCAAATAGATGGGTGTTAGTGGCAAGGCAAAATGCAACACTTGCATCTATCTAACCCTAAATGATGGAGTTCATGACCACATGGTCAAACTTCAAAGTCCCTTACCCTAAAACTTCCATTTCTTTTCTATTTATGAGTCAATTTTTTTTCAAAATGACATCACATGTCTAGTATTTTTCACAAAAAAATTCAATATTTTTTCTAAAAGTTTCAAATTACCATGAATTTTTGAAGAAAAAATGAAGAAAATTCATTTCAAATGTAAATCATGCTAAAAAAATCTAATTTTTTTAGAATAGAAGTACTTTGTACATAATATTTTAGAATATTGTAGTATAAAGAAATTTTTTATGTCACTCCATATTTAGAAACATGATCATAGATCTTGAACTCTAAACTTCACTAAAATACTCATTATAAGGAATTTTTCAAAATTTCCAAGTAGAATAGGAATTGCACATCTAAAGCTTTATTTTGTTACATTTGCTCAAAAACAGAAGAAATTGTTATGAATGTCAAAATCAAGTATCACAAAGCTTGGTTGACCATCCAAAGGATATACAATCATGTCCTTGGTGTCTTTCCAAGGCCAATATCAAATGGCATGATCAATTTTGAAATTGATTATTTTAAAAAAATAAAATAAAAGATTAGGTATAATAATATATTGGCCTAATAGATTGAGTGCTTGATGTTTTTCTCAAATTATATAGTTAGACTTTGAGCCTTCTTGTCATGAGATTTTTGTTCCTCACATTTTCACTCTTTACATATATTTTTGAACACAAACTTGCAAATTTTCATAAGAAAAGATAGGATTTTGCTTATTCTCAGTTACACTACAATATAAGGAGGTCAAATCATTGGCCATACACTATCCATTTTTGGGAGATTTCTTGTGGATTTCGGTTCAAAAATAAATAAATTTGACCATACAAAATTGTTCTAGAAATTTGTGGAAGAATTCAAAAACTTTGATTGCACAGAATGAAAGATTATATTTCTTAAAAGTTAGAAAAATATGTTCTCAACCATACCTGATAGGATCAATAGATTTTAACTCTTAAAGGTTTTTAACCAAAAACACTCTCAAACTGCCATTTCTAGTACGAGTACCAAATTTTACAGAAAGAAACATTTTTGGATACATGTAACCATAGTTGAAAAGATGTCAAAAAAAAAATTCAGAAATTTCCATTGAGAAGATTGCAAAATATTAGCGTTTGAAGTGACAAAAATCCTCTTTTGGGCCCTACCAAAAATTGATCAGTTGCACTTCACAATGTCACATTCGTATGAAAAAATGTTTAAAATGGTGGTGCTTCCGTGAATTCATTCTTCAAAGTAAATTGGCTACATGCTTGAAAATTTTCAGATCATTTCAAATTGTATAATATATAGAAAAAAATATAGTATTCCCTCCATCCTAAAATGATCTTTTTGTTGAACTTTGTGACGTTGCAAATTGGTCAAATTTGTCTTTTGTTTGCTATTTGGGACCAATAAAAAAATCCAAGTTGTAGTTCTCCCTCCATCCATGCAATCATCAATCAAAACACAAATGAAATGATTGAAGGGGTCACTCAACACTATTCATTTTTATTTCTTGCACCTTTTTTAGTGTTGCCCGATTGAAAGAGATGAAGCTTTGGGAGGTGGAATAGATGTCCACACATGGTCTTGAACCCATACTAATTGTCCACAAAATGAAGACTTCACACTCAACAATTAAGTGCCTATTAGTGCTCCTTGAAAATGCCCCCAAAAATCTAGTTAGTTTTCAATATTCTAAAACTACACTTTTAAAAGGGCTCCAAAACCCAAAGTTTTTAGTAGTGCACCAAACTCTATTTACAAACCAAAACAAGTTGTTGGACAAGAATGTTATTTTCAATCTTAATCTAGAACATTTTGTCCAACAAAAAGATCAATTTGGAACGGAAGTAGTACTAAATAGAAAGAAATAGAGAATGATTCAAAATACTAACTTATTAAGAATTTAGTTCTGAAATTAAAAAATGACAATCCCAATAGTTGTGATGTTGTAATAAGAAATCTAAATCTTATGATTTCATTTTTTCAAAAAATATTGAAAATTGAGTTAAATAAAGGATTTCAAAGTTTATTTTAGAGTATCAAATCCATAATTGCCTGCAAACTAAAACTCCTCATAACTTTCATTTCATTAATCAAAATGGAATGATTAAAAGCTTTCCATGTATGTATAAATCTAGAAAATCAATTCCAAATTTGATTGAAAAAATATTATTGAAAAATATTTATTGAAAAAAATATTTTTGAAATATTTTTTGGAGGTTGCCTAGGCTACCTGTCAAACACTAAAAATTAATTATTATACAATAAATTTTTTACCATGTATTTAAATATTAAGAAAATTGTTGAGTCTTAAAGACAAACCTTGTCCACATTTGTGAAAATTTCAAAGAAAAATAAAAACAAAACTTCATTTATAGTGAGTTGCCTAAAATTGCTATGTTGCCAAAAAACTTAGTTTGGTGCTTTAGGGATTAATTCCTCTTGAAGTGAGATTTTAGCACCAAATACTTTTTCTTTCAAATTGTTGCATCCTACGTCACTACGTGGCATTAGTTACATACTTGCTAAATTTCAAAATAGAAGAGGACTTTGAACTACTTGACCTAATAAAAACCCTTCAAGCAACATAATTTTGATTTGGGTACCTCATTGGAAAAATTGTAGTCCTCAAAATACATATCCAAATCCTATATCCACATTTAAAAAACATTTTTTAAAAATTGACACAAAATTTCTTTGCAAAGCTTCTATTGTTTAATGAGTTTGTGTAAACTTGCATGAAGAAACTAATTTTTTTAGTGCAAAAAATGACCCTTCAAAAATAACTTGAATAAATGAATAAAATAAACGTAATTTAGGTGATACTTGGACCAACTTTTTGAAGTCCAATGTGGGACCCTAAATGAACAAACTCTTCATGTATGCCCATTGTTTAGAATGGATGGAGTTGTTTTTTTCTATAAAATAAATATCTTAAAAAATCACTATAATTAGAACTTAACATTTTGAACTCAAAATTAAAATTCTTGTAAAAATCACAAGTACTCAATCTATAATCATTTTGAAAATAATTTTTAATTTTAGGTTTTGAAATATTATTGAAAATATTGGTTAGTCCAACATTTGATCTAATCATATGAATGTGAACCATTGATTATATTTTGCAACTTTAATTGAAAAACCATAATTTAATTACTTTCTAAATTTTACAACTTTTAAAAAAAACCCATACTTAAATCATTCTTCTAAATTGTATTGTATATTACATCTCCACAAACTTAGAAAATCCAACTAACCAACCCTCAAGGGGTAAAGTATTTAATCCTTGAAGGATACTAGGGCTAAAGATATCCTAACTCTTGCTCACTATGGTAGAACCACCCATTACCAACCAGTACCCGATTGCCAACCACTAAGGGGTATTAATTTCAATACATGCTAGGATTCAATTCCATGATTAATTTTTGGGATGGTTATATCAATGCTCCAAAGTCGTGATGCCATAGGTCCTTAACTTTGGATGTTCAAGTGAGTAGCAATTACTCTGATAGTGATCAGTTATGCATGACTCTACAGAGTGGAGATGGGTTGAGGCCAACTTTTGGCTTCAGAAATTCATAATAAATTAATTCAAGGAAAAAAATCACGAAATTTTGGCAATGCCCATCATTTCTATCTTCCTACAGGACTGTAAATTCACATTGCCTTCAACTGTTCCAGAACATATGCAAAATTGCTTAAGTGGTCGACAATGGGTGGTTCTACCATAGTGAAAAGGCCACCTAAACAGTTTGTAATAGAACAATGATGAATTAGCAATTATCAAACCAATACCCTACACCAATACATTGAGCAATCAATACAAGTGACCGTAGCTCACATAGCTCTTTATTCCAAATTCCATTTCAAAATCTTCAAATTGATCAATCCTTCCCTCCCTAGGATCTCCTTCACACCAGTCTCCCTTAAATCCAAAGAAACCAAAGCTTCCAAGTGCCCTAAAAATGGAAGCACTTTCAGTGAACTACAACAATAAAGGTCTAATAAAGTCAGCAAATGCAATTCTTCAACACCTTGAATATTTTCAACACTACTCCGACGCATATTCAAGTGGGTCAACCCCTTCAAGCAACCTAACCCTAATACCCTTCTCAAACCTCGGCAATCCAAAAGGTGGAGTGTCGTCAAAGCTTGAAGCCCACTCAAGCCTCGGATGCTGGAAAAGGTACAACCTTCAAGCGACAAGAATTCCAAGAACTTCAATTCCTTCAGGTTCTCGAGATCCGCTGTTTTTGAGAAGCTCTCTTCATTGCATATCACCAATCTCTGCAATTTAGCACATTGGCTGATTTGAGACAAGTGCCAAGGAATCGCTAACATATTTGATTTCCATCCACTTACCTTAATTTCCCTCAAAGAGAAAAGGTACTGTACTTCAGGAAAATCAAGATAAGCATCACACTCCCATATCTCAAGTGATGCAAGACTCGTTGCAACTTCCCAACCAGTCACCGAGTTGAACTGTGGACAATGCCAGATGGCAAGGGACTGCAAGCTGGGAAATTCCCTCAAATCCAGATGCTCGAGTTCAAGACACCGTTCTAGCCTCAACACTCTAACATACTGAATTGAAGACTGCTCAATCGGAAAACTATTACAGTAAGTCCGGAATTGGGGATTCTTGCACAACACTTCCTTTGAGATCTTTCCGTAGAACTCTAGCTTTAAAAAACATGTTTTGTCCTTCCAAAGATCACTTCCTTCTTCAAAAACCATGTCCACCGCATTCACGAAATCGAGCTTCGAAAGCTTAAAAAGCTGCGCAGAGATATACTTTGCCACATAAGAGCAGAATGATTGTTATAAGAACTAAGTTCTCACACAGAATCGGAAGGGAAGTGAAGATCATAAAGTGAATATCACGTGGGCTCCTAATCATTTTAAACAGATGAAAATCAAGCATTCAGGTCATCTAGTAACAAAAAATATGAAGCAAACAAAAATATTGAGTGATACCAAAATAATGATTAGGAGACCACGTGATATTTTGGCAAGCAGAACCTACATAGTTCAGAATTTCCCTCGGTTCACGGTCTTGCAGAATTGCTAGCCTTCGGCATGCTTCTTCCAAATAGAAAATTCTTCCGTTCCTCACTTCCGGATGAAATGAGCACTCTTGGACCAGATTGAGTAGTGTAGATTGCAAGTCCTCATTCAAAGAACTGAACACGCTCGCTGGGATAACATTGCGAAGTGCGGCCTCAACTGTTCCACACGCACTACCCAACACAACCTGCACCCGACCCATGACCCAACCAGAGCAAGCAAGCAAACATAAATTGCGAGAATAGTATCACCTTCCTAACTATCATGCGCATACAATCAACTTCAAGAAGCATCTCTTTCTCACATATATACCGATATAGCCAAACAGAAACTTTCAGGAACTGAATCCAAGAAAACCACATGCATCATCTGAGTACACAAATGAATGAACAATACAACAAATCAGTAAACCATCCACTAATCCACTAATCAAGGAACATCTCATAATAATATGAATTACGAGTGAGGTCAAACTTACAGCTTCATCCTCAAATGACCTTCCCGTTGAGATTGGTGGTGGATTAGGAGCAGGTGAGTCAAGTGAGCTCAATGGATGCCAGTCATTACATACATCAGAACTCAACTTCATACGCTTCTGAGACACATTGGCTTTGTCGCAAATTTCATCCAAGCTTGGGTACCATTCCTCGCTCCAGGTCGTTGCCAATTTCAAGTCAAGTCGCTCTTCTTCCGTGATTGCAGAGAACGCCTCGGAATTGTCAATAAGCTTGAAATCCACATGGTGCTCTCCAGAACTACCTCCAGTCATCTGGCCCAGTGTGGGCGAACTCATGGCAGACTTGTCTTCAGCTGGCAAGAACGACCCCGGGGAACCAAGTTAGGTGCCGGTTGGATGGATTAGAAAGGTACTCACTGCTATCCTCGATGAGCCACTGCCCATACAACTTCAGTGGAAACGAACAACGAGAGAATTTAAACAGACTCTGATACGTGCGATCCACAGGCAATGAAACTCCCAAATGCACATCATATGGAGGGCTATCCAAGTAGGGAAGGTCAATTCTTTGAGAAAAACATGATAATATGAAAACATAAGCAAGTGAAAAAAATTCGGGGACATTTCTGACTAGAAAGAAAGAAAATTTGCATCACTAGAAAGGTACCGCATGGAAAAGACCAGCATGGGGATCAAAAGGTCCCTGGTCTCCTTTCCTGTTTCTCGTACAGCACAAATGCCTGATTGTCTGGAAAAACAATGAAAACATTTCAGTTCCATTGCATCACAGAAAACATCAACCCTCAACGCAAGCGTGGATTTCAGCTCTCGCGCTTCATCAACGTGCAGACATTAGAAATGATCTCGTTTAGAGCCCTGATCCCAACAAATTCACGACCAAACATCGAAGTCCTGGCCTTCAAAAACAAGCACTGGGCTCTGGTTCTGTTGACTAAGGAAGCATACCCACGGAATTTCTAAGCACCAAAGCACAATGCACCAAAGCGCTACATTAAGAAGAAAATGACAGGTGGTCAAGAAATTCCACGGGCGTGCCCAACTTACTAGCAGAAATGAAGGCTGTCGACGGCCTTGGCGAAGCCCCTACGATTGCAAAGCTTCTGTCGCACCCCAACCCAATTGGACAAGCCAGATCAAGGGCTTGTGGTTCCAATGCGCGAATTGTCGACTGGAGAAGGTCGGTGTTGAACACCACCATCCATCGGAGCAAGCTCGAGAGAGAAGCTGATGGGGTGAGGGGATCGGACAAGGGACCCCTTTTTATACTCTAGCGCAAGCGAAGGCAGGTCGCAAGAGGATAGAACAAGTCGGGCTCCGATTTCCCCAACTCTCCGATACCAGAAATTAGGGCTTTGTACAGACAGAGCAAGAGAGGCGCACGAAAACAACAGCCAGATATTCTGTGAATGCCCATATCCGACTCCGATTGCGGCATCTTCACGCCTTCCAAGTCTGATATCGGAGGAGTTTAGAAGTTCGAATTCCGGAAGAATACCGGGAGGGGATTGCAGGGGATGAATCCACCGTCTAACGAAATGCGAACAAACGGCAAATGGTGTAGGTGACGTGTCAACAGGGCTCCAGTTGTTCTCGGGTTCGGGGAACGCGCGGCGAACGAACGCGCATTCCGTTTCTCTCTTTACTCGCAACAGTGCAGAGGTTTTCTGGGATTTAGGGTTTCGTTTTTCGGGGTCGGGTTTGGTGGTGTGATTGAGCTCATGGCGATGTCGCGCTCGGCGACGATGCTCCCATTGCGGAGGGCCATGGCGTCCGTCGCAAAACATGTGGATGCTGCACCAGAGGTGGTTCAGAAGAAGCCAGGCACTGGGCATCCGAAGAAGAACAACCTATTCGACGTGGCCAGGCTGCTGCCGGGGTGGGGCATCGGTCACAAAGTTGCCAAGACGCATTGGCAACCTCAAACTTACTACAAGATTTATGACGTTAAGTTAGGAAAGGTAAATGGATGAGCCTTGCTGGGATTGTGATTTGCGGAGGTCATGATTGTCTAGTTCTGAAAACCCAAGGTTTGCATCTTGTAGGAAGGATAGAATTGGAGTTTTCAGCTGGATTCGCTACTTATGTTCCTTGATCCCTGTGACTTTTTCCATTGAGGATCAGCAGAACGTTTAGTATATCTGAGGAAAGAAAGGTACATTGATGAGTCTTGCTTTGACAGTGGTTCGCGGAGGTTATGATTTTCTAGTTCTGAAAATGCAAGGGTTGCATCTCTTAGGAAGGGTGGAATTGGACTTTTCATCTTGATTCGCTCCCTTGTGTTCTTTTATCCGTGTGATTTTTCTATGGAGGATCAACAGAACGTTTAGAAATTTATGAGGAAAGAAAGGTACATTGATGAGTCTTGCTGCGATTCTGATATGCTGAGGTCATTGATTGTCTAGTCCTGAAAATGCAAGGGTTTCATCTTTTAGGAAGGATGGAATTGCAATTTTTAGCTTGACTCGCTCCTCGTGCTTTTTCATCCTTGCATTCGTTTTATTGAGGATCAGTAGAACGTTTATGTTGAGGATTATTCTGAGCAGCATGTAATTTAGGGGTTTTGAGTGTGTGTGAAGAGAGGCCCGAAGCAGACTGGGCCTTTCCTGGCATGAAATCAAGACAGGTGAGCAATCCCTGTCCTCACTGGTCTAACCTCATAGATTTTGCCTCACAGGGCACACCCTATGAGGCCGCACATTGACGGATCGCATGCGGTGATGAGCCGGGCGATTGATCTTCGATTCCTGTTCCTTTGGAATGCGTGGAGCAGATTGTAATTCTCCTTATGAATATTTCAATTCCTTTCAACTACGCCAGAAGCTTTTCTTTGAACTGACGTGTTATTTATCGTGTGCTTGAAGGATGCCGGGCATGGAACTGCTTGGGGGATATATCATGAACAAGGCAAGCATTCTTTAACTTAACTTGACCCTAAACCCTTAAACCCTAATATCCTTAGAACCATGATAATTTGAAGGGGTGATGACCTTGTATACAATTTACTGAGTTCTGACAAGTATCTGTCTGAAATTGTCAATCTTGCCCCATGCTCATTGATTTTGGCGGAGACATCTTAGTTGCAGGTTCTAAAGTGATATTGCTCATAGTATCATATTATTAGTGTCAAGTTCTCGTGTGAGGTGGAACTATGATTTGTCAAAGAAATACTACTATCATGACAATCTTTCTTTAGAATCAATAGTTTTGAGTAACAAATCCAACCTTCAGTTATGCTGAGGAAAATCTGGCATCTGGTTCTATTCATGAATTTTACAGTATCATAATTTTCAGATGACCGATTTAATTTGTCAATCTATCTTTCTTCGTGTGGGATGATAACATTCTATCTTGCTCATTGTATCTGTGCAGATGTAGAAGCTGGGAAGTTACAAAAGATTAGTGGCGCAAATAAGCGGTGTTGGAAGTATGTTGCTGATGGACCTGAGCGAAATTGGGAATATGTAGCGTCTCAGAAGGCACCCAAGGAAGCAACGATGGAAGTCTTAGCTCAGTGACGAAGAATATGGAGAAGCTCTGTCATCTCAGTTGTCGACAATTCTATTCGCCATATCCTATGTGACATCTTCGTGATGTGGGCGAATTATTTGGTGAGCGTCCCATAGCGAGCTCTCAGTCATTGCCTTTGTTGTTTTATTACAAACTGGGCATGTCAGACTGTCGAATCGTTTCAGAAGCAGATCTATCTGTTGTAGAAGGATTCTAGGACTCATCTCAAGCTGTTCCTTCTTGGACTCATCTTAGTCTGGATGTAGGTGTAGAGAGAGCTTTGCTTGTCAAAGACAATTCGCATGCCAGCACCACGTTCTGCTAGCTTGGAAATTTTTGTGACTCCTCGAAAATTGAAGCGTTTGGTTGATTCTCGACCTATCCTCTGGATTCTCGTCTGTGATTGCACTCGTCTGTGAGGCTGTTCAGCAGATGATCCCACGTTTGTATCTTCAATCAAAGCAATCTTTAGAGTTTTTTCCAAATTTGGATTTCTACTGTGTTCCTCATGAAAATCATCACGTGATCAATTTCCACCCTTATAGGGGTGGTAAATGCATCACTGACATTGGTGTCAAGAAGCTCCAACTTTGGGTTACTCAGTGAGTGATATAGAGGTTAATAAATGGTGCCTATTTATTGATGCCCAATTACATCTTGCTATTTTCTTTCACCTTTAAAAAATGAGTAACATTGAGAAGTGCATTTCACCTAATGAGACCAAGTGCATCCCTACAGAATTCAAAATTTTAGTTTATTTACGCGTTGGAGTTATTGAATGAGAGAAGAGATAGTTGAAAGATGAAAACATGTGTAAAACTCTCCCTGAGTTGCAATTTCGATCAATATTCTTTTTGTTGGCAAATTCTTTTTCAATTGCAAGTGACTTCTACCTATGTTATGATGTCCCTCCATAAGTATTTCTTATTAATATATTAATAGGTGGTAGGTTTATAACTCTTGTGAAAAAATGCTAGCTTGGACTTTTAGTTAGAGTATGTTACATTCTTGTTGGGTCCTTGCAAATTGTGTTTTAGGTCTTTTTTTGGTATTCTTAGTATACTCCCAAAATTTTTGTAAACCTTATGCTCATAACTCCTTGACATAATGTAGGTGGTTGTAGTACAGTTCAAGCATTGCTTCCATCTCTAATCATTTTCCTTTAGTAAGTGGCTTCTTTATTGCTTTAGGTTTGTGGATTAGAATTTATCAAACAAAGTCAATCCTTGATCCTAATTGGATGAATTCACCAATAAAGTGATATGCTTTTACATGATTAGGTTTAGGGTGGATCTGAAACAAAAAATAACTAAAGTAACTAAAGTACTCAAACAAAAAATTATGTAATATATCAATATCAATAACAACTCTTCTAAAATATTCATATCATTGATTTACAAAGACCATCTTGAATTTTTTCTTTAGATACAAAAAACATAAAAAATTTAAGCTTCTTTAATGACTATTAATTGGATGAAGTGTAGTTTAGCTATTATTTCACAATAGACATGCCCTTGGGGGGGTTTTCTACCTATTTTTATCATTTTCCTATTGCCTATGGTAGTTAAAACTGAAATTTAAGGCATTTAAACATGTCCTTGTTGTAATTCAAAAAAATATATGCGGTTTTAGAGTCGGTTGATTAGTACAACATGTTCAGTCTAACCACTATTGAACATAACCTACACAAATAGTACATCTATAGATATCATATATCAAACAATTCATAAAAATGAATCATACATGTACAATAGGAGAAAAATCACAAATAGTATTATATTAGTTAAACACAACTTATAAAATGCATCTTTGAAAACCTTAGATTTGAGTTGGAGCAAACGAACAAATAACAACCCAAAATGAAATGTTGTTCATTAAGTTGTCCATTTGCAAATGGAAAATGGAAGCTCCTCATAGGTGGGGCCTTCATTTTAGACTACCCCTTGTGTAGATTTACAAATTATATACTATGAATCATTCCTATGTTAGTGTATTGTATAGTAGTTATAATACAATATGCTCACTACAAGAGAAAGGGGTGTTTTAAGTAGTGTCCTAGACATCACGTCTTTTAAATAACGTCTTTTAAGTAAGGTTTTAAGTAAAATTTTACTAAAAAGACAGTCTTTTTAGTAAAATTTTACTTAAAAGACGTTAATTAAAAGACGTGATGTCTAGGACACTACTTAAAACACCCCATTCTCTTGTAGTGTGCTTCAAAAAAAGTGATGATATAGTAACTTGAATATTTTTTAAATTATTAGCTCCAACATTTAAAATGTACTCTATAGTAGGTCTTACATTGTTTCTAAAGTAACCATTAGTGAAGTACTCGAGATCTCCTACCTTGCTCCCTAGGTGTCCAACCATTCACCTAATGGATGATTAATGTTGTGAGAAGTAGTGAACATCATCCAAATGAATGATGTTCACTGTAAAAGCTCTAAGAAAAATCAAGTAATATATCAATAGAAAGAAAAAGGAATACTTCACAACATACTAAAAATAAATGTGTTAAAAAAGAGTTTTAAGAAATTATTTCAAAGTAATCTTATCATCTTTAAGTCAAGCATTAGGGATTAATTTCTCTCCCTTATGTTCTTGGAACTAGTGAATTTCTTTTGTTTTTTGATAGAAGTGCACCCCCTAGAATGCAAGCAAGATAGACAAATTGTCAAATTGTGATCATGTACATCTTTCATCGACAATATTACCTAATATTAGTAAATTTCATTCAAATATTGACATTTCTTAGAGATCATTTTGGCAATTTACACCCTTACAATCATGAATTTAAGGATTTTGAACATGATTTTTATTAGTAGACATCCAACAAATTATTAGAACCTATTAGCAAGAAAAAAATAATTCTTGTGCATTTTTGAATATATGAGAATAAGTTGTGATATTGTGAGAATAAGTTGTGAATTCTTAAAGAACCAACTACAAATGCACCTAATATCAACCCTAGGGTCTAATATTCAAATGTAATATCATCCTTGTAATCACATCTATTCACTTCCAGAGATTTTCCAACATTTTAGAGGAGACGGTTATCGGTACAGAGAAGGTTATGGGTGTTGCTACCTTACACCCCAAATTACACCTTGTCTGAAGCCACCATCATCACTTTGTGTACAATCATCTCCAAGATCAATATGTAACTATGTTCAAGAAACGATTTTAGAACACCTCCCTAAATAAAATTTTGATCCTTCATAACTTTTGCACGCAAGATCCAAATGTTGCATTCTTTGATGCATTAGAACCTTTTTTCATTTGCCAACAAGAAGATTTGAATTCTGACCAGTCTAATAATAGTAACTGCGCATTAGAAAAAAAGAAAAAAGAAAAAAAAAGTGGCGCTTTGGGGTATCCCTGCTTTATTTCGCCAACACAAAATTCTATGCTTGGAGTCACTCCCCCATAGAAAAGCAAAAGAGTGAGAAAAAGAAAGGAAGGGGAGTTACTTATCCAGGCGTTCACCAATGAAAGGCTGGCCCTCCCCCTTCCCATCTTCCCTTCCTGACCAGATAAGGCCCCCACGCCCATGGCCACACACCCCCGGCGACCACACTCCCGCTACCTCAGTGGCGCCTCCAAGCGCTGCACACACGCCTCTCATCACTACTGCCGAAGAAGCCCGATTGCATCACACTCCGTCTTCGCTGCTTCCCAATCTGCCCACCCACTCACCCCGGCTGCAATCCACAGTCAGCCACTTCCATTTCGCAGCAGTTCCAAATTCATTCTTTTGCTCCTCAGCCATGGCCACTCTCGCCGTCGCCTCCGCTCCTGTCGTCGGCGCCTGCGCCTCCTTGGCCGGGGAGAAGCTCAACCTCGCCCCGGCGCGCACCGCCACGTTCGCCGTCCAGGTAGGATGCTCACATTGCTAGACTTGCATTGTGTTTCAATTCGCCTGGATCGTCGCGTCTCCGCTTTTTGAAATTTACCGCAATTCGAATGAGCGTGTGCAGCTTCGGAGAGAGGGTATGCCTTGGGGAGCTCTTTGTCCACTGGTTGGCGCTCATTTGAATTGTGGCGGATTTTGATAGATTTGTTTTGTGAAATTTGGATTTCGTGTTTGTTCAATTCTTGTGGAAGAGATTTACATCACGTGTTGGGAAGCAATGCGTGTTCGGGAAATTTGTGTTGATGGAAACTGCATTACTGTACATTTTATGGAGAGAATGTACCTGAGGTATACATTTTAGGAGGCGGTATACCCTGTGGAGCTCCCGGCGCGTTGGATGCTCGTTTGAATTGCTGCGGTTCTTGATTACCACCGCAATTCTAACGTGTTTTTATGAAATTTGGATTTCTTGTTTGTTCAATATTTGAGGAAGTGATTTACAGCGCATATTAGGGAAGCAATGCGTGTTCGGGAAATTTGTATGTTTATGGAAACCGCATTGATGTACAGTTTATGGAGAGAGTGTACCTGAGGTGTACATTGTAGGAGAGGGTGTACCCTGTGGTGCGCTCTTCGCGTTTGAATTGTTTCGAAATTTGAATTCAGGTTTTTTCAATTCTGTGGGAGTGATTTGCATTGCATGTGGGGAACATATGTATATATGGAAACCGCATTATTGTACATTCTATGGGGAGAGTGTACCTGAGGTGTACATTTTGTGGACGTGGTGTCTCCTGTGGAGCGCTCGTCGCTCATTCGAATTGCGGCGGTTTTTGATAGATTTGTTCTCTAAAATTGGAATTCTTGTTTTTCGATTCGTTGTGGACGTGATTTTCACCGCATGTTGTGAAGCTATGCATGTTCGTGAAATTTGTATGTATGGAAACCCCTGTGTAGCACTCGTCATTCTAATTGCGGCGGTTTTCAGTATATGTGTTTAGGGGGGTCGAATTTCTGGGTCCTCCATTGTTTGTTGAAATTACCTGAACCGCATGCTTGAAGAAATTGATTCGTAACATCGTCAAAATGAGTATCGACTTCTGTGCAATTACACTGGCAATCAACTTGGAATCGCATTTCGATGATGCTGATAACAATATGGCAATGGCGTCCTTGTTGTTTCCGTATTGCAATGTGGTGGTGTTTTTTCCGTGTTGCGATCAATGACGAAGAGTGATTTACGTGATTGTGTGAAATGATCGGCAGATGAAGCCCGTGAGATGCTCGGTTCAACGCAAGTCCGAGAGCGAGGTCGTCATCAGGCAGCGCGCCATCATGGCGGCAGCGTCGGCGTCCGTGATGGCCATCGCTACGCCTGCGTTGGCCGCCTCCGATTCGTTGCCTCTGGACCTCACAAGCGTGGCGTGGGGAGCCTTGATGGTGGTGTTCTCATTCTCGCTATCGCTGGTGGTGTGGGGAAGGAGCGGGTTGTAGAATTCAGCTTCGGTGATGGAGGTTCAGCAAATGGATCCCACCAAACACATCCGCCATTTCTCGTTCCTTGCAGCAGAAGATTAGTCGATAACTTTCCGGTTTCCATTGTTTCTGGGCTGAATGTGGAATTCGGTCCTGCTCATTCCTCCCCAAGGGATGTGCATGGGTTGTAGATCTCCTATTTCGATGTATCTTTAATTACGAATTTCTTCTTTCCATTCTTGTCTTGTGGTTTAGTAAGTGGTGCGAATTGCGCTTTCTCAGGGGTGGTGATTCTGAGTTTTGTATTGTTATGGCCTTGATTATTTAAGGAAGAATGGCAGTGCAAGGGAATTTAATCACTCGCTTGCTATGAGGTCTACCATGAGAGCCAGGAAGATGAAGACAACTTGATTACCTGCACGTTGTGTCAGAGCCATGGTTCATCATACGTTCTTGCGTTAGGTTACAGCCATGTTGCAGCTAGGAACAAGAGAACGAGTACTGAAACGAAGGAAGTAAGCTATTGTATGTGACTTGATTCTCGAAATTTTAATCGGATGTGCATGTACCTCAAGTTTTGATGCAGAAAATTTTGCTATTGACTTGTAAGCTTACATCGTCTCTCATCCTCTAGATAGATGTAGTGCCTTGACAAGAGATTAAGTGAGCAAGGCCTCAACAGAAAACGCCAATCACAGGGGAAGCGCACCGAAATCATGCTTGATACTGTAACTGAGGAGTGGTGCCAAAATCCAAACCTAGAAGACCAATGCTACGAGCATGACAGGATTATCCTAAGCCCTGGCCATTGAGAATGTAAAGGGGTCATCTCAAAGAGTACATGAATCTGAAACTACGCCTGGAAATTCTATGACAACTGAACAGAATCTAGATCCTCTCACAGCAGTTGAAGACTTCACGATATAGTCTTCCTGTAGTGAGTTCTGGGGGACTGCCCGCAAGGATTCAATCAGAAATCATTTTATATCTCAATTGTACTGCCCTTGGTGCATTGTGTGACTTGTACTTCTGTTTCTTATGCTGATGAGTATATGAATTTTTGTTTTCCAAACGCAACCTCAAAAAGTCCTACTGGTATCGTCTGAATTTCCCGCCACTGCATCGTGATTCGATAAACTTCTGCGAAGTGATCATCGTGTCTTGAACCCGTCGTAAGCAATTGATTATGTAGGAGGGGCAGCCATTTCATCTTCAGTCAATTTCCGTACCAATAACCAAATTGTAAACAGGACGAAGAGACTAGTCAGCAGAACTTTAGAGCACGGCGAACCTCTGAACGCATCAATTCCAAAGCTTTCGAGGCAAAGCAGATTTCTAGATGCCTTCGCTTGCTGAGTATGTTCTTGTGCAATTGCTTCACTCGTTCCTTCTGATGTCTCTAATGAAGCTGGTTCATCTTCGTACTGGTGGAAGTTGTTCTCCCCTTTTGAACACTCTTCCACATCTGGTGTCTTAATGATTCTTAGTTCCTCTTCGACAACCTTTTCCTCTTCAGACTTCTTGTCCTGCGGAGATGTGGTATTGCTGTACTCCCTGCAATCTGCTCCTTGGAACTCGTCGGTATGACCTTTGTTAGTCTCCTCAGGGGTTGAATCAGGGGAATCCACAGCTTTGACCTCACAGGATAGCGAAATCTGTTTCTCCGAACCCGCAATGTCGGGATTTTGGTCCATCTTTGTTTTCAAGAAATCATCGAAGTCATTATCACCAAGAGAGAACCAGTTCACATCCAAATTTGAATTCAACACGTCCAAGCCCTTGAAGTGAGGTCCAGGGTCAGGCTCTGGCACGGTAGTGATGCACTTGGTCTCGTCCGGTTCAATATACTTCAATGATATCTCATTCGAAGCCTCCTATTTCACAATCCATATAAATGTGCAAGTCCTCAGAAAAAGGTGCAAAAAGTTAGAAAATAGGTTAGATGCAATGCAGTGGAAAGCAATTGGTGACCAGATCCTCCTTGCTGAAAACTAGAGCGCCATCTCGTATGTACAATAAGACCTAGAAAAATCAAATTCAATTAACAACGCACGAGTGAAGTCACATACGAAGTGTCGCTCTGGAACTTGTATATGGAGCTCTACATTTCTGGATCTGAAGTTAAATAGTAACGGGAGGAAACGACAAAAATTAGGAGAAGGTTATTACAAATTCTGTGCTGGTAGCATCAGAGGAGCATTCGGAGGTAGAAAACGTCGCATCCTCCAGGACATCCTTCGTTCCCTTGGACGTCTGAATGAACATGCGATATGAGTTTACTAAACAATGATAAGGAATGACATACCGATCCTGGTAAGAGAATTGGTCAGGCCCGTGTTAGTCACTCTAGTTAGTCACACAGAAGACAATTAGACATTGACAATAGACTCGGGAGGATTTCGTCAATGCCTTGCGATTGAAAATAGCATTTCCGCCAAGGAGATCTCTCCTCCCACACTCTGAGTCGGAAGAGCTCGTTGGTGGAGACTTTGCAAAAGATTCTTTCATGGACTTCGTCGAAGAAACTGGAACAAGACGCTTGAGAGCTGAACTCGCCGAAGTACAGCTCGCCAATTGCTTAGACGCCTTCTTGACTTTACTGCCAGTCGTCTGCGTAATGCGATTCTCTGCTGTCATCGCGTAGATCGGTTGATGAGGTCCAAGCTAGGGCGCCAGAATGCACACTTCGCTGCGACCACAACGATTGCTAAAACAGTGAGAGAGCACCGCACTGGACAACTGAAAACACGAAAGAATGAAATCCAGACGTGCGAACGTCACCAGTTATAAAACTTTTACAAAGACAATCCCGCCAATACTCGTGAAAACATCCAGGAAGTTCAATATAGAGAAATAAATGTCGAGACAGATTTTAATTATCAACTGCTGAGGCGACACACCATGGCCACGTACATTCAGCATTTCAGAGGCTAACTAAACACCGCCAACTAATTACCCCGCAAAAATTAGAAAAAATTGTGTGACAAAAATCCAACAAGTCGCTCTGCACACCGGAGAATCTCCAAATGCTTGTGCACGGCGCTACATAACTGAACCCTGCCCAAAGCTTCCTCGCCGCTTTCTTGACATCTAAGTTAAGTTACCTGCGCCTTCGGAGGTCGCGAGAAACTTCTGAATGAAGGTGACGGACGAGAATGAAATCACAGATCTCCTTATTATCACGCAGTCACTCTAATCAGGTGGTCTTTTCATTTACTATTTATTATATGCAGTGCAGAAAGCGATCTTCACTGCAGTGAGTAAGCTATTTACATCCATGGAAATGGATGAAACTTACAATATATGGAATTTTTTATTTAATCATCCAAAAGAATATATTCATCCAAAATATAGCAATATCATCCCAAGATTTTGCAATTTCACCCACTGTGAAAGCAAGAATATTTTATTAGAATATTCCTTGGAAATTTTTTTATTATTTTCTAGTGAAAAATCGTCCAAAAAAACTCCTTGACTCCAATATCATATGTTTTATGTACGATTGGACAACTTTCACATGTCAAATTGTGAATATCACTAGGGTCACTACACTAAGGTCACACTAAGGCCTACACTAAGGTCACATTCAACATAAATTATAAAGTTTTGTTGTGTCAAAAATGTTACAAGTCATGGAGTGATTGGTTAACCCCTAAAGGACCAACTTGTTATTTTTAGCAACATAGCAATTTGGGGCAGGTATCTATGACTAAATATTTGCATATTTTAGGCCCAAATTTTAGTAGAAGTTGTGGACAAGGAATATCTTTCATGTGAACAAAAATTTATGACATTTGGAAATACAAGTCAAAAGTTATAGCCTAATATGTTACTTTTTTCTTTGGGCAAGCAATCCAAGCAGATTTTCTTAAATCAATTTTTTCAAAAACAAAAGTTTGAAATTATTATTCTAGATTTATATGTATGTGGAAAACTTTGAATCTTTCTATTTTGATCAATGAGAAAAGTTATGAGGAATTTAAGTTTGCAGGCAATTATAGATTTTCTACTCTAAATAAACTTTGAAGTCATTTATTTTAGTCAATTTTCAATATTTTAGAAAAAATAAAATTGTAGGGTGTAGATTGTTTATTTCAACATTACGACCATTGGGATTGGCATTTTTCAATTTCATAATTGACTTCTTAACAATTTAGTGTTTTGAATCATTCTCTACTTCTTTCTACTTACTAATTTTTTTCTTTATATTGTACAATTGCAAATGATCTAAATTTTTTCAAGCATGTAGGCAACTTGCCCTAAAGAATGAATCCCAAAAGTAACCACCATTTTGGATATTTTTTCATACAAATGTGACCTTGTGAAGTGCAGCTACCCGATTTTTTGTAGGGACAAAAAAAAGATTTTAATCAATTCAAACGCTAATGTCTTGCAATCCACATGGTGGAAAATTTTGAAATTTTTCCACATCTTTTCAAACTAGTTTACTACAAGATCCTATGGTTACATGTGTCCAAAATTATTATTTTTACAAAAATTTGGTACTTGTGCTCAAAATGACAATTTTTGAGCATTTTGGGAGAAAATATAGTCAAAGAACTTAAGGGGTTAAGGTGACGTAGACCTTTCATAATTTAATACTTGGAAAAGTTCAATTTTGGCACATCCTTGCCAAAATTGACCCTCATATATGGTATATGAGATTGGAATTTTTGAGTCTTGAACTTACAAAGTATAAGAGCTCTAAGTGTATATTGAATTGAAACACTCAACTCTAGTAGTTTCAAAATTATTTTACTAAAATATGAATGTATTATATTACCAAATTTATTTTCTAATTTCCTTTGTGTCATTACTATTACCATAACATTATGCAAATGAGTTCTTAAACTACAAACTTAGATTAGCAAATGCCAATTCAATCCAATTAAAAAGTGTATTACACAAGTCTTTGCTTCTTGACAATATGATGGCATGCTTCTTTTTCAATTTACTTGTTTGTTGAATTTCTAGCATTTTAAAATTACAAACTATTGTGTCTCCAACTTTTATTGAGATGAGCCTTTTTCCTTGTTGAATATTGTTACATATCTATGTGTTTTACTTTCTTGAGGATTTTTTTAACATTATCATTAAGGTCTTTGGCAATCCAACAAATATTAAGAAGATTTACAATAATGAGTTGTCACTAAATAATTATAACAAAATAAAGTCCTTACATTAATATATAGACAAGTATGGTTGCTACCCTTAAACAAAGTTGCCTCTAAAATAAGAAGCATTGTTTATTTGCAGCACCTTACTACCCTAGGTCACAACAATCTTTACTTGCGACATCCTTGCTATACTATAATTTTTTTAAAGATATTTGGGAACAATCTTGCCATATGTCCTAAATTGTTGGCACTTGCTATGCTTTCATGTAAGATTATTTATTTTTGACAAAAGTGTTTCTACGGTAGAAGCAATGGCATAGAATTTTTTAGGGATTGCAATAGATGATTTGGCCTATAGATGGTCATTTCTAGTGCAAAAGTCTGTTTTTTCCTCAATACTCACTTTACTGCATTGGATTCAAGGTTTGTGTTCAATTTGTCCCATCATGCTTCTTTTTTTGTACCTAGCTTCATCTTTTCCAAATGCATGATCATTGAATATTGTCAATCTTTTGTTGATGTTTATATTCTTTGTAAAAATCTCTTATGTTGTTTATTTGCCTTGTTTCAATGTTTGTCTTCTTTAATTGTAGAAGGCTTACGTTATAAGCGTAAATATAATGTGAAGTGTATGATTGTTTTTTCTTTGATTGCAAATGCATTCACAAGTGCAAGATTTCAATGTTTCTTTTTTTTACATAAACTACATTATGTTTAAAAATATAAAAAATTTACTAAAATAAAAAAAGGTATATACTACTAAAAAAGATTCTTATTTATGAAAGAAGCAAAGTTTGATTTTTAATGTGTGATTGTTAAAATATTAAATTACAATAAGATACCCTAAATGGCGTATTTAACCACTTCTGGACTATTCAATGAATTTTGGACTAAGCCCAATCTATACAAACAAGTTGGGAGATCTTCCAATGTTTGTATAGATCGGGAGATCCCTTGATGCTTGTGTAGATCTCCCAATGTTTTGGATTGATCCCACGATGAAAATTTAGATCTCACAATGATTTAGATAGATCCCCCAATGCTCAATCGAGAGATCCCCCAATGACTAGTATGAATTTTGGACTTTCAAAAGTCCAAAAGCAGTTAAATATGCCATTTAGTAAATTACTTTAAGGGAAAATAATACTCCTTGGATGCATATAGTATAGAAAATGAACATTAAATGAGTCCTCCAAAGGTTGGAAAGTAGGCCTAGCCATCCCAAACACTTGAAAAATTGCCATAACAAATTGAGAAATTATATTTTTCCAAAAAATATTAGATATATTGAAGTTAAAGTAATACACTTGTATAAAATGATTCTTCAATTTTTTTATTTTTTTATTTTTATATAATTTAATAAAACTTATTAGTAAAAAATAAATTTTAATACAAGTAATTGTTTTTTAAAGATTTTCTAGTACGTGGAATGAACTTTTGGGGGGAATTTTTTATTAGAATTTTACAAATTTAAACTTTTTATTGAGTGAAATATTACTAACTAAAATATGATTCTAAAATTTTATATTTCTTATAAATTGATCCAAGAAATTCCAAAAATATATGAAAAATAATGTATAAACACTTTGAAAATTTTGAAAGTTTCCAAAAATTTTGGACATTTATCTTGAACCTTGAACCCAATGCAATAAGGCTATATCCACATAATGTTAAGACTTTATGGCATTAGGTTTTGAATTACAAAAAAAACTAAAATTTAGAGTCATTTTTTAGTAAGTAATATTTCAGTCAACAAAATTTGTAATTTGTAAAACATTTACCAAAAATTATTTTAAGAAATTCTCATTCCACAGGTTACCAAAAAATGACATAGTAAACATTAATTTGTAATTGCCAAGTATGACTCACAGTAATTAATTAGTAATTGCTAATGCCATAGTAATTGCCATAGTAATTGCCAAATAAATTTACTTTTATTAAAAGGATTTTTTCACTAACACTTTGATAAAAAATAAATAAAATTTTAAGTGTTTAAATTTTATTTTAAATTTTATTTATACAAGAATGTTACTTTTATCACAATATATCCAAACTTATGTTTAGAATCTCTAATTTTTCAATTAGCTATGGCAATTTTTGTAAGTATCTGAAACATTTTAAAAACCATTGTAAGAAAATAATTCTTCACATGACATTATTTCTCACACATATTTAAGGGGAGCATTGATCTAAATATTCAATCTAAAAGTCTATTTTTGATATTAGTTATATTCTACAATTATTTTAGAGGGAAAGGGAGATGAAAGACTTAATGATGAAATTCTAAGAACTAAAATAAATTGTGCTAATTAAATTCAACATTGTTGCTTAAAAACAAATATAAATTTAATATACAATCATTTCATAAGAAATTTGCAAATTTGCAAATTTATGGATTCAAGATAAAAAAATCTTTAAAAAAAAATATTATCTCAACATTTATATTCTTTGAATTGGTCATTAATAGTAATATAAAGAAGAAACCTCAAATATGACAACAACATTAATTTGCTAATTTATATTTGTCAAGTGTATAGTGGTTGCTAATTTGTAGCCTTGAAATACTCTACAATTGAACATACATTTTTTTTCTATTGTGGTGATCTTCTAATCATTAATTTCAATTGTCCAATTCAATATCTATAATACTTTATGCAAGTTCATTGTAAGATTGAGGTTAAAGATGTTAATAAAATCATCAAAAAGTAAAAATAAAAGTGATTGAATATGAAGAATTGGTATTTTAAAGTAGTTATAATAGAGAGTTTTCACTTTTGATGAGATACTTACATTTCAAAAGATCAACATTTATTGGGTTCTAGCCCAAAATAAATAAATATTCAACCATGGTTGAGTGCAATATTCACACTAACTTACTTTGAATCAAAAAATTGGCATAATTTTTTTATGCTTTTAGCAATAGAACCTCTTTAAACCATTCATGATCAAGAGCCTCATTATAATAACATGTTTCAATGGGGCTTATGTAAAAAGCCGATTCGACAAATCAAAGTCTTTCTGAGTTATAAAAGGCTTTACCACAATAGCGATACTAGGAAATTTTTCTTAAACCTATTGAACGGTTGGTATGGTACAAAAGTTGGTACTGATCTCAAATTTACAAAATTAAGACTAGTTTTTTATTTGGTTTTCCAAAGAACGTGACATATCTTATTAATTTGCTTGTAAAGTGACCATCTTAGTTAGAAAGAAATGTTATTTTGTTGGGAACTTGCTATGGTGCATTCTAGAGACTATATGTCAATACCAAATGAATAATATTTTACTCCAAAAAAAAAGTTGAAGAGCTCTATATCCAAGTGTGATAATTTCATGTGTATGCTTCAAGGGTTGAGTTTCAAACCACTCAACCAACCCAAAGTCACATATCTTTAATTCTCTACAATTGTTGAACAACAAATTTGATGGCTTCCAGTTCCTATAAAGTACACTATTGTGAAGATACTTGACACCATTAGAAAACTGAAACAATAAGCATTTGATCTCACTTTGGCTAAAGGATTGTTTCATTATTTTTTTTACAAGGCCTTTTGAATTGTGTTTTCTATAATCCATTGCCGTGAACTTAGACACCGGTTAGTCTCAATATTCTTGACTATAATATTAGACTAGTGTACCTTATGCCATTGATACAATCCAAATAAAAATAAAGTAACTTTCTAATTTTTAAAAACCAAAAAAATAACTAAAAAGTCCATAACTTTCACACCATAGGTCCAAACACCACGAAATAAAGCCCATGCACCCCTCCTTGCTATGAACTTTCTAATGGTACCAAGAACTTGACCAGGGGACGCACGATTTTGGAGATCTCACCGTAATAAACAAAACAAACAAACAACCCAACTTAAGGTATAGATAATGTTCTTGACTCCAATATTAGACTAGTGTGTCCTATTGCCACATCCAAAATAAAAATAAAAGTAAATTTTTAATTAAAAAAAATTGAAAGTAGCTAAAAAACCCATAACTTTTGCACTATAAGTTCAATCATTATGAAACAAAGCTAATGCACCCCTCTTCACCTAGAGCTTTCCAATGGTACCGAGAATGCAACCAAGAGACTCTTGGTCCAAGATATCTCACCGTAACAAACAAACAAAACAAAGTTAGAGACTAATAGCTTAATGGATGGCTGACTGATGAATTGATGATAGATAGTATTCCAATGATTCTTCTTTTCCATTCTTCATCTTGAATTTCTCTAAGGTTACTAAAATAAACCGGCCATTCACCGTACACATCAAAGAATCGCACATCAACCATTGGCAATTATTGCACATTAACCGCACAATTCAACTACACAAAAGATGATATTTAGTGTCTTGTACACTAAATACGAAGGCATACACTAAAAGCCAATTACCCTATGAAAGTAAGTAACATTAAATGTCAATTCAAACACTAAATGTGAACCAGAGTTGTCATATCAGACGGAATATCACTGTTCACGGACAGAATCGGACCGATTAGGGCTAGGCGGCTGCAAACTTCAGAGCCTTGTAACTTTTGCAAAAATTCTTCAAATCAGGAAAATGAGATGTTTTTCGGCATCTACGGTTTTTGTAGATGCCGAAAAACATCTCATTTTCCTTATTTGAAGAATTTTTGCAAAAGTTACAAGGCTCTGAAGTTTGCAGCCGGCACATTCAAGTCTAACACTAATTGTGGACAAGTTCAGATTTAGTGTTGTAGCTAGTAGGGGGGTAAAAACACTAAATGTCACTTAACACTAAATATCATCTTTGGTGTACCATTTCAATTGCAATGGGAACATAATTTTGTATCACCTCCCAATGACCACACATTGTGTGATGAAGGGTTGCAAGGAATTTTTAACTAGATTTCAAGTGCATTGTCTTTCAATTGCAATAAAATTTGGATAAAAAAATCTTTTTGCATTATGTTTTTTTGAAGGTGAATCTTAACATGACATTTAATAATTGTGCCAAATTTCAAAACATGCAAGTCTCTATATTTATGTAGAGAAGGATTTAAATTTTATCTATGCAATGATTGACAAGTTTACTCTAACCTTGTGCACAAAATACGATTCCATTTACCAGATTCCTTATCTATTGTACTCTACTGATTATATCAACAACTCAAAATCATCTACAGATCTACAATTTCAATTTTTCATTCGCTAGTCCTAGTGGTGGAGAGTCTTCTTAACCCATAAACGCCACAGAGGACGTTTTCTAGTCAATGAATGACAAAAAGTCTCTCCTTGTAGGATATAAGTGCAACTATTCATCCTCCCAATTTTGTGTGAAAAGAGAAGATCATCTACATTACACTAATGATGGTAAATAGTGTTGGCAATACTAATTACAAAGCAAAACACTAAATGTCAACAATCATGTTAACATTACCAACACTAAATGTCAACATAGACACTATTTGTCAACTATTGGATATCAAATTTTTACAAGTTTATATTTAGTGTTACCTATTATTTCATCAAGTTGCAATGAAAAAATAAAATAACAACCTAAAGATGTAAATGCCTATCCAAATGAATATTTTATTAAATAGATAACATTAACTCTACATGTCAACTAATTGAAGTTTAGAGTGGGCGGGGTAAAAGTGTAGGTAACGCTATTTACAACATAACACTAAATACCATCATTAGTGTAGTTTGTCTTCAAATGAGTGCTTTTGCATTATTTTAATCCAACAATTCACACGGTAACAAAACAGATGATTTCCACGGTTATGAGCCCGTCGTTTAAGGGTTAAACATGCTTTGGGAGAATTGTCTATTGGTCATCTTTGACAAAGATCACAGTCACGAGATGTGGAAACTAAGGTAAACCAGCCCATTGTGGTTAGATGAACACCTCATGACCTCATGATGGGTTTTTTAGACCACACTCAATATCTAACCTGACACCTATGGTGTGATTAGTGACCTTATTAGGAACACCCAATTTTTCCAGTGTAAATCATTGTAGGAAGTGACTTTTCATGGCATTCCACATTAGAAATTATTGTGACCACTTTAGGTGATTAAGATGAGCATATTGGATACACTTTTTGTTGGTTATGGGGCAGCTTGTAGACCATGTTGGGAAGATCACTTCAGAAATACATAACTAATTCACACTTTGTCTGAAAAATAAAATTTCAATTGCTCTCACTATTTCTCACACTTATCTTTATGAGGGAAAAAATTTGAAAAAATTCAGCAATGGTATATGGGCATACTCCAAATTCTGACCACAATGGGTTGTTTTACCTTAATGTCGTTCAGTACGAGATGTGCTTTGGAACCACAAAGTTGTATATTGCGACTTTGTTGTGCATCTTCTCGGTGTGTTGAGCGTGTTGGATTGAAGCTTCCGTGCGTGGAGGAGTAGAGCTGCTGTTTCGGACGAGCGGGAGCGGGTGCTGGAGCTTTTGCTAATTTGTTACAGTGGCGCAAATCTTGGCGGGAGGGATATCTTTAAAGCGTTTTGTGGTTTTGCTTCTCCCTAGCTAGGTGAGAGTTTGCGATGAAATTTTTTTTCTTCGGTCCGTGATATTGACAACCGATCGAGAAGCCGGCCGGCCTTAACTTTCTGTCTGGGACGATTGGCCTGGGAGCTAGACATTTCCGAGGCCGGCATTTCCGAGGCGGATGGTATTTGGTGTTTTGTTAATTAGGGTTTGAGAATGGCATGCACTGTTGTTTGGACTTGTGTGATGAGTAGAATGGTGTGGAGATTGAGAGCTCTCAGTTTTGAAAATTTTAAAGAGCGAGTCTTGCTTTTTGGAAATCCATCAAGTATGGATTGCTTTGGTACTGAAATCGTAAGCTGCTAATTGAGGGCTTGATTTCGTATCCAAGAGTTTTTTTGTTTTTTTTGTCCTTGGGTTTCCTAGTGTTCTCCGTCGTGAAATTTGTGTGACTAGGTGTAGTGAGGAGAGGAAATGAGAAGCCTGAATGTTCGAGGGTTTTCTCAATAGATGAGCGTTGCATGCTTGCACGTAGAAGTAGCATGCAACTTCGTCGTAGGATTCAGGCAGAGGTGCCATCTGTAGAATAGCTAGCCAAATCTTGAAGCCTGAAGTTTTATAATTCTTTTTCATTGTTCGGTGATAAGGTTTGAAAAGTTTCAATTGCTGTTTTTGAAAGTTGATAAGTTAAATATATTATTTGTTAATAGCCAAAAATTCAATTATATATTATTTGTTACATGTTATATTGCTGTATGTGAGAAGTCTTCTACTCCCTACTTGTAGCATACATAGAGGGTCTTCTGTAAGTACCTTTTTTCTTAGAGAATTCTAAATGATTTATCTCAAATCTATTACAAAAGCAACAACAAAGTCGGGGGTCAGACTTGGAAATCCGTCAAACTTTTCGCATTTCGGGGCTTGGAGCCTCGAGTCTTGGGCCCGCCCTTGAGAGAGCTCCCGGCTATGGTGATGAACTCGACGTGGATGCTGCAGCAGGCCTTGCCAATCCCTGGCCGCTTTCTTCTTCCCAAATTCTCGCTTAAGAATGCTACCACCAACTATCTCCGTAGGGCGAATTCTCACAAAAAATTTCAAGCACCTGGACAAACTTCTGTACGAGCTTTAGGCGTAGGTTGCTCTATTTTCAGCTTTGTCAATAACCCTAGGGTTGTTGTTTCGGGAGCTCGAACATTGTCGTGCGCTGCTTCTTCTTCCTTCAACTCTGCCATGGCTGGCGCTTGCAGTGACCCGCCGCCGATGTATCGGGCTAATGTTGGTGTCTGCCTTATCAATGAGAAGAATCAGGTTCGTCTTTTGGCTTGAAGCATTTCCATTGCGAATTTCTGTTTTGTGCCACTTTGTCGGATGTAGTTATGTAAGTCTTGTTTAGATGACTTACAAGTGAGCTTGAAGAGTGTGGTGGTCATCATTGTCATCATTAACCTTTAAATACCAAGAATTCATGGTACTAAAATGACTAATTCAATCGATTATTTTATGAGAAGTGTAATTCTCATGGGGCCATATTTATATCAGTGAAGAAGGTTGTTTGTGTTGGTCGAAAAATCAATGAATGAGACGAAGAAAAGTTCTCATATGACCAACTCAAACCTCTTTAAAAAATATGAGGCCCCAAACTGGATCCTTTGAACCTTCAAGGGCTTAGAGAATGTAATATTATTCAAATTTTGGCGGAAGGTCTTATGAACCTAAACAACTTCATCGTGAGTATTTATTGCACATTTTCAGCTTCTTGAAACGACTCGCCACTATGGAAAGAACAAATGACCAATTCAGCGTTTTTTGTATTGTCAGGTTTTTGTAGCGCAGCGATTGGATGTTCCCGGAGCTTGGCAAATGCCCCAGGTATGATGAACTTCTTCCATGTATTGTTCTGGAAATTCCTCTGGTCATCAGCTATCTTTATTCTTGAAGTAGATATTTTTGTGAGGACGTTCGGAGTTACCATGCTAAGTTCATAGTTTGGGAGACAACCACATAGTGAATGGTGAGAAATATGGGGAGCTGGTTAGTGCAGGGAGGTATAGATGGAGAAGAAGACCCACGAGCAGCAGCTTTCAGGGAACTGAGGGAAGAGACGGGAGTTACCTCTGCAGAGTATTTGGGAGAGGTACGAGTATTCTCAAAATATTAAACGCGAGTGTCGTCGTATTTCTTGCTTCACTCAGTTTGAAATGGGCGATTTCAGAAACTTGCTTGCGCTATAAACCTTTTTGAAAGAGTCTTTTTTGACCTGTTGCTCTTCTGTTGAAAATATCAGAATGCACTCAGCATTCTCCTTCCGATGTTAATCTTCCTCATAGCTTAATAATATCACGCTCTGCCGAAGTGGTTTGCAGGTGCCTGAGTGGTTAACGTACGACTTTCCACCCAAGGTGAAGGCAAAGCTTACTAAATTCTGGGGAACCGAGTGGAATGGGCAAGCTCAGAAATGGTCAGTGTAAACTCTTGCCAAATTTAGTCAGTTCTCAACGGCATTGATATGTAGAAATTCGTTGAGTACACCACCATGGAAAAGTTGGGACTATCAACGCGATCACGTCTGCGTTGATACAGTTGCCTTTGTGCGTACCAGACGTTTAACTTGCATGTCTCATTTTTGTTGTTACTTAAGAGTGTCTTTCTGTTCTGGATACTCTATTTAAATCCGCTTGTCTATTCAGGTTCTTGTTCAAATTCATGGGGGACGAGACCGAGATCAATTTGCTAGGCGATGGATCTGAAAACCCTGAATTTTCTGAGTGGAAGTGGGTGCCAGTTGAAGAAGTCATCAATAATGTATGGCTAATTACTAGCAATCTTCATACTAGTGCTTGTATGCTTCTCCTTACTGCCTCCCATTTACTAGATTTGAGTTGCAGCTTCCGATGTTGTTCAGGCATAATTTTGTGATTGCTAGAATACTGATAAATACATCAATACAGTGTGCTTCTGGCCTTCTCATGTGACAAGAGGTGTATTCAGGCTGTGGAATTCAAGAAACAAGTGTACGAACGGGCTTTCAAACATCTGATCAAGCTGATGAAGTGATGTTGCGTTTGCGAATACGCTCACCCCCAGAGGCCTGGTGATCGAGCTGGTGGCAGAATTTGATTACAGTCAAGGAACTCTGATTATGAGTTCTTAAATTTTATCTGTCTTGCTTGATTCATGGAATATCTGGGCACACAATTATCTTGAACCTAAGGAAGTTTACCTAATTGAATACTATTAACTCATCCACGGGCATGCATCATGTTCTTTAATCACTGTTTGAGCACCGTGTAACGTAGCAATCTGCCTCCCTTAGGAATTTCGTTTCTTAAGAGGAATGGTTTATATCAAAGGTAATGAATTGAAAAAGTGGTAAAGATTGTTTTACCCAGGAAAGTTTTTCCCGTTGATGAAATGCATGTCAGTGACCCCTCTAGCAATGCCTTTCAAAGTTTTGTGCACAAGTTCTTCTGTAAGATCAAATCATACATCTTTATTCATGAGATTGAGTGAGTATTAATTGATTGTGCTTTATGATGTCTAAAGGGAAGAGAGTAAGGGTTGCTTTACACCATGGGTCAAGTCCCATTGAATTCTCAAAATCTGATTGGTATAGAGTTTTAAATTGGGACTTGGGGCTTCACACTATGTCTTGTATACTGAATTGGGTCTATCATAAATAAAAAATAACTTGGCTTCCAAGTTCTAACAATTATTTTGAATATAAAATGAGAAGAATAACACCATATGAAGCATCCTTGTGGGTTGAAGAAAATTTTGGCCAATGCAAATTTGATGCTACAAGTGCCTCCAAATTGGGATTTTGACTTTGTGATCCATTTTCTAAGTACTTAATTGCTATATTATAATTTACATGAGACAAATTGGGATTTAGAGTTGAGACTTTGATCTTTACACTATAAAGTCCCAAGTCCTATATTTGATACTTTTTATTCACCTTTTGGGTGATTGCAAGAAAGACTGGTACTACTTTGTATCACATTAAAAGTGATGGAGTTGCTTTCTGCTATAACTTTTGAAGGTAGAACCCGATAAATTTGAAATTTTTATTAGAGATAGATAACTTGATTGTAATCATATCTTATATTTTTTAGAAATTTAAAAAATTCATTTATATTTAAATTTAAATTTTGTTAATTTGTCACACTTTGAGGTTTGGGGTTTTTTAGTACTGGGCGGTACCCAAAATTAATGACCTAGAGTTGGAATTTTTGTGGTCTATTCATAAAGTAGGGAGACATGTGCCTGTCAAGAAGAATCTAAAAATATACTCCCTCCGTCCCAAAATAATCTTCCTGTTAGCCAAAATGTTCCGGATTAAGACTAAAAATAACATTTTTAAAGCCTGTTTTGCACTACATATAGAGTTTGGTGCACTCCTATTGTCCTTGAAACTTTGAGTTTTGAAGTCCTTTTTAAAGTGTAGTTTTGGATTATTGAAAAGTGAAATTTTTTGGGTATTTTCAAGCAGCACCAGTGGTTATTTAATTATTGAGTGTGAGGTCGTCATTTTGTGGGTAGTTAGTATAAGTCAAAGATCATATGTGGACCTATATTTTGCCTCCCAAAGCCTTCATCTCCTTCAATTAGATAATATTCAAAGAGATGCAAAAAATAAAAACAAAAAGTGTTGATTGACCCCTTCAACCATTTTATTTGTCTTTTGATTAGTGATTGCATAGATGGAGGGGGAACTATTGCTTGGAATTGTTTTGTTAGTCCTAGAGAACAACCAAAAGTTAAATTTGACCAATTTGCAGCTCACAAAGTACAACAGGAAGATCATTTTGGGACAAAAAATGAAAGCCAACAGGAAGATCATTTTGGGACGGAGGGAGTATTATTTTATGGCCTCCATGTTCGAGCAAATAGGGCTCTTTTGTGCACACACTTCTGAACATTGAAGATGGTTTTGACTTCATTTTTTGGGTGAAATTTGATCAGACACCATCAGATCCCCACAAATTGATAATTTTTAATTTTCTTTGTTCATGATTTTCTATATGTTATTCATTTATACCTCATTGTATCTATTTTTTGTGACAAACTATCGTTCTTTTCAAATATTATTGTTTTAATGCTTGCAAGTAGTCATAGTACTTGCAACAGTACTTTTGATTGTCAATTTTTTGAATTAGTGGCTAAGATTGCTCAATCTATTTTGTAATATTCCTAGTACTAAGTGCAAAACTGTAGTTTAGGCAAAATGCTACAAAAATAGTTAGTCTTTCTTACAACCACCTTTCTAAAATTTATAAAAGTTGTTATTTTGGCCTTGAACCGCAACTTAGAGAGTTGAGACTTAGAACATGGTGTGAAGAGCCTTCAAGCAATGTAATTAATTTTGACAATCTATTGCCAAAAATTGACCTCAATAAGCCCCTTTGTATCAAAAGTATAAGAAATTTGGAGTTTTTTTAAACTACATTTTGCCAAATTCATCTTAGTGAGGGTTTGGCATTTGCCAATTTTTTGGTATTATAATAAATTATGAAATACAAATAGAAACTTATAGTTAAAGATAGTATAAATTGACTTCTTTCTCTTATAGACCATTGCCACATGAATGACATGGCTAGAGAGTAAAAAATTTACCTTGCTCCTAAGAAGCTAAAGGTAAGTACACCTAATTCTAATGCTTTTATAAATCAATCCCTATAGATTCTTGCCAAAAATATACAACCTCTATTAATAAGATTCTAGGATCATTTTTGAATTCATCTATTTTTAGCAGTTTAAAATTTTATACATTAGAAACAATTTGGGGTCATGAGAAGGCCCTTTGAATTTTCCTCAGTCTGGACGCAAGTACGCTGCCCAACTTAAAATATCGGTACAGTGTTGTTGGCACTTGCTGTGACGACGTGGACAGCAAGCTGTGAAGTTTAGGGGTGCGGCCAGTCATATGGGTTCTTTGCGTACAGTTTGTACTTGCGGTTTAGGAAGGGAAAGCTTGAGTACAGGGAGTGGTGCCATTTTTCAATGGTTTCCAGGTTGTCCTAGCTGCCAACACACGAGCGGTACTTTGTACGCAGTCTGTCAAACTTGTCTTAATTTAATCTTCCCTTTAGAATATAAAACCAAAAAAATGCCGCCATGGTGGACGACATGTTGGCACTGGGCAACACCACAGCATTCAAATTGGCGGGAGAGGTGATGACTTACACAAGAGCGGCTTTAGTAACGCAGCTGGTCATTTGTTGGAGAAGAGTGTGTAGTTGCAGCCGCAAGGCGATGAAGTAGCCGTTGGATGAAGGATCACGCAAAGTTGAGCTCCTGCACAGTAGCCGCATTGATAGAGCAGTTGACAAAATGTTGCGCAGTCGTGTGCCAAAGCCAGAAGTTTGTAGCATTGTGGTTTTCAACGACCAAGATGTCAATGGAGCATGGATACCCATGCGGTTGGAGATTGATTCGTGGGTGACACTGCGAGCTGCTTCCAGAGGTCCTTGGGCGAGGGACGCTCAGGTACATGGCGAAGAATCCGCTGCGGGAGCATGGAAGGCGCAGATCAAGCAGTTCAGGTGGAGCGTTGAAAATGCTACCCGGGCACCTAAGTTAGAAGCGATCTGCGTGAGGCATACTTATCTTCGTCGCCAAATCCCATTGGATCCTGCTGTTCCCCACAACGAGCCGCGGTATGCCCATAACTACCTGTACGCATTGTTTTGGGAAGACTGGGTGCATCCTTCATCAATATTGGACATTATATTGGTGGTGCATCACGAAGTGGGAGAGGTTACTAGGAACGAGAGACCCTATCGTCACTTGATGGACAATGGCACCTTCTACTTGCAGGCAGTATATATACCGCCAGCAGGAATAGAGTTATATGGCCATTTGGAACCAATTCCGTTGCCAGCATTGGACAAACCTGGTTGGCCAATACCCGACATGCAGACCTCTGAGGCATTCCGTTACCGACTGGCTCTGGAATTTGCGGCCGCAATGAAACCGACGACTGGAAGCAAGGCCGCTCATATCCAGTGGTTCTTGCCAATCCATGTCATGGTCAACCTCTTCGCGACAGCAGTAGAGGAGGTGCGTCGGACAACAACCATGTACATATTCAAGAGTCCCAGCGCTGAACTACTGAACGATCTCATGGACCCAGGTTGGATGGAGAAGCTTGTCATTGGACAAGACATTACAAAGTGTGTGGTCAATACAAATTCCATCATCTTTCGATATCATCTTGGGCGGTAGGTTTTGTACGCTAATTTCCAGTACGCAAGGTTCAAGGCAGGTCCTGGTAGAGATAATTGGATTGCCATAGACCAAGTTATTGTTCTAGATATGGTCAAGATGACAGTGCATTTTGGCGATATGGAGCTACCTTCCTTCGAGGTTGGTAAGTCGTGGCCAGTGTCTCACATTCGACACGAAATTGCCATTGTATTGGGCAGGGAGCATGTTCCAGATGAGTACGAACTCTTTGTTGACCGACCTGGTCTTCCAGCCTTCAAGGTAATTAAGCTGTGGAGCCCTAGCAACATGAATGAGTTTAGGTAGTATTGTCCTTGAAGTGGCCAAAGATGTACACTGACACGTGGTTTGTGCTCATGTTTCTCTAGATTAATGCAAGGAGTGAGCAAAATACGGAAATACAGCAAGTGTTGCCGACAGATGGGAGGATGAGAATGGTTTCAGCATAGCAGAATCAGTGCAATGAGATGTGTGATGGTGCTTCCGCACGTAGTATATGCTTCTTTTTTTGATACACAGTAAGTCAGCTGTAGACTCACAGATATAGGACTACGGCAATGCTGCCGCATAGTAGCGGGTAGTAAGTCGGGTGTAGACTCACAAATATAGGACTACGGCAATGCTGCCGCACAGTAGCGGGTTCTGTGTAGGAAAGTGTACTCAAACTTTAATCCCTTTTTGACACATATTCAAATGCTTGGCAGTTTTTGATATTGGCGTATGTATGCTTAAATGCTTGAAATGAAATGAGACAGCTTGTATATCGTCCATTACCTTCATGGCCAAGAAAGTCCCTACAGCTAGCTTGCAAGAGGCATACAATTGCACAACCAGGCATGTCCAGATTTTAAGAAAAATGACAACCACAGCAAATATTCCTTGGTGACCTTGCCAACACATGAAATCTACATAGCAGAGAAGCCTTGCTGCAGCACAAATGACTACAAGAATAAACTAAATTCATGTTCACCACTTGAAATGGAAAAGACAGTTTGCCAAAATGAACTAGACACTGAACACAACTTCTAAGCAAAATGGCTTCCATGACGTGTCCTTCAAATGCGAAAATCATGGAAGTTTATCTTTATAAAAATTGGCAAAGACCATGAAAAAGGAATACATCAGCTAAGCTTACCAAGCATTGTCTCTCATGCCAGAGGCAATCACGTGACAGACAACTAAGTGTGTACAGAGGTAGAGTCGTTAAGAATTACAGCCTACTGCAAAAATCCAAAATTGAATCAACGTTACTATCTTAGATTCTATCTTAGAGAAAGACACTACATAAAAGCATATACAAGAAAGAGTAAAATTCGTGAGCACTCAGTCTGCAAGATCGAGTGCTACCGTAGACTGCTCAACATTGCATGCATCTGGCATGACTTGTACTACTACCATCGGCTCCTCAATAGTGTATGCATCTGGCATAACTTCTACTACGGTTCTAACATCTGCTGCAGCCGTCTCTACAACTGTCTCCGGCACTAGAAGAGCATGAGGCCTAGAGCCACATTGACGTTTCGCTTGATCATTGGAAGCCGAAGTACCAGCTTCGTCCACGGAGCGCTTTGCAATGTGAAACGACCTTGTTGTTGGTTCTCCAAAGATCTGCTTAACCTCGTCCATTTTCTTTCCTGCAGCAGCTAAAATTCCCTGTTCAGGCTCCCAACCCAAAGCCCAGCTGGTAGCCTTTGTTGCCTCAATGCTTGCCATCATTGTTTCAGTGTTGGTGGCAAATCCCCACTGCACCATCCAAGGCAGACTGGGAGCTTCAATGCATCAAGGGCACACCGGATTTTCCAACAACGCAGTCTTGAACATGCAATGCGGGTGGAACAAGCACCCACAACTGAAGGGAACAAGTGCCAGGTGGGCAAAATATTTCTTGCAAGAAGCACATGGTTCAGACATCTTTATATGTGACGTATCACTTGCTTCAGCAAGTAGCAAGGACAAGTATGATTGAGGTTGGATTCTGCTGCTCTCAATAAGGAGTACGCCAATGTCAGACTTCATCTTCTCAATTCCTAGCTTCAGCTTTTCCACCATGACTTCACAATTGTACAAATCAGACTTGGAATTACTAAGGAGGAGTTTGGTCGACTCAACAGCAGTAGAGGCAGCGTTTACTTCATGAACCTTTGCTCGAACGGCATCATTTAAGCGGGCCTTCTCTATGTCGTTGTCCACCACTGCTTTTGCCCGCTGCCTCAACTCATGATGCTGGTCCCAGCATTCTTCCTCTGCGGCCGCACTCTGCAACAGTAAGTGTTCGTGTTGGGCCGCTTTAATTTTCAAATGCTCCTGCTGCCGCAGCAAAGTGATCAGTCTCTGCTCAGCTTCTTGCTGCTTTGCAAGCATGACCATCGCAGGGCTGGGCTTTGGTGCACTTGGGATTCTGGCCTCCCGCTCCGCTTCCTTCCTGCCAGCAGAAGAATTTGACCTCCTACCTTGCGACCCAGACTGAATTTGCGTCCTTCGTTGCGCGCTTGTACCAGCTGTTGGTGATTTCACAGTTGGTGGTTGCGGAACTGGTAATCGTTGTGGACCACCCTCCCGTATACTAGCGGCCTGAAGACGCTGGTACGCATCTACCAAGTAGTGAGCAAACATGTTTATCATTGCTTGGATCTGCTCCTGCAAGCAAGGTGGCGTTAGCTTCATCAGGTTCTTGCCTGGGGACTTCATGCGACCTACTGCAAGCTCGCTGGCTCTCTCTGCCCAATTTACATCCTTGTCTTTCTGGTAATACAGAGCCAGGCCGCGGATGAAAGATGTGCCAAACTCGCCGTTGTCGGGTTGCGTCCCACCGTATACCCGCTGATGCATGTGCAATGCATCCCGCGCAGTCTGCCTGTCTTGAATCAGTTTCAGGGGATGTCTATTCCCCTTCTTGCTCACGGGATAGGTGCCGACGAGGTCCTCCATTGGGAACAAATCGTCATTGACCAGTTGTTTGAATTTGTATCCGCGAGCGCAGAGGCCACCAGTGTGCTTAAAAAACTCTGTTGGATACCGAGCGTGGTTGCTTCCCAAGAGAAAAGGGGCCCTCTTAATCAGGGCGCCGCTGATTAGAAGTGGTAGCTTGGAAGCATCGAACGGATCACGCCACATGCTGATGAAAGTGGAGTCCGCTATGTCAACGGGCGGTGTCACATCCTCCAATTCGTCCGAGGAAGACTCCGGCTCTGCGTTTGCAATTGGCGCGCGTTTGGAAGCGACCCGATGAGCACTTCCCGAAGCAGACATTCCGTCCAAGATGGGGATGACACGCTGCCAAAAAGCGTAAAAGTCATGAATACCAGAAATAAAACGCCAAGCAAAAACGCAAGCAAACCAAACCAAACATCTTGACAATGCAAGTAAGGTAGCATCAATAAATCAGCAAGCAACAAGATTTTGATGGTTTACCTTGCTGCAGAATTGGAGTATCGGACTAATGTTTTGCAAGCCCGGTTTGTAGTATGGCTCGCTTGAGTTTGCTCATACAACCACATGCTTCCGCAAGGATGTCTGAGAAAATAGAATGCTCAGATTATTTCCCGCCTAGCTGGTGCTGAAGAAAATTGAATCAATTCATGATCGTGCTTTGAAGATGACAAGTTAGTGGAGACTCCACCAGCGGATGCTGTCACTGCTGACTTGAGAGGGGTACTCTTTTACGGCCTTAATCCCTTTCTGCTTGGCCATACAATAAAGTACGTGACGTGACTTCTGCCCAATAGACCTGCATGAGTTTCACATACAATTCTGGAGCCGTCAGCAATTACCATATGATACTATAATTAAGCTTGAATGGACAAGATGAGTATTGGCAGCAGCTAGTTAATTTGAACATGGTTATGGAGGAAACCAAGAACATGTGGATGACGAAATAAACGCAAATAAATACATTTTTTCATCCACGCAAATAAATACATTCCTCCAAAATAGAGAAACACCGTTCCAACAATTGGTATCTAACTTTAGATAAATTTCAAATGGAAAATAAACTTGATTTTCAACCTAAACTATAGAGAATCATTCTTTGGTGCGATAATAATATGTGAACATTATGGCATGCTCTTTAATAAATATGTATGGCTAGGTGAACCAAAAAAAGAATGGAAATGTTTAATTGTTCTAGGTTCACAAGAGTGAACCCAAAAAAAAATGGAAATGTTTAATTGTTCTAGGTTCACAAGTGACTGAACCCAAAAAAAGATGCAAATGTTTAATTGTTCTAGGTTCACAAGAGTGAACCCAAAAAAAAATGGAAATGTTTAATTGTTCTAGGTTCACAAGTGACTGAACCCAAAAAAAGATGCAAATGTTTAATTGTTCTAGGTTCACAAGAGTGAACCCAAAAAAAATGGAAATGTTTAATTGTTCTAGGTTCACAAGAGTGAACCCAAAAAAAAATGGAAATGTTTAATTGTTCTAGGTTCACAAGTGACTGAACCCAAAAAAAGATGCAAATGTTTAATTGTTCTAGGTTCACAAGAGTGAACCCAAAAAAAGATGCAAATGTTTAATTGTTCTAGGTTCACAAGAGTGAACCCAAAAAAAGATGCAAATGTTTAATTGTTCTAGGTTCACAAGTGACTGAACCCAAAAAAAGATGCAAATGTTTAATTGTTCTAGGCTCACAAGAGTGAACCCAAAAAAAAATGGAAATGTTTAATTGTTCTAGGTTCACAAGTGAGTGAACCCAAAAAAAGATGCAAATGTTTAATTGTTCTAGGTTCACAAGAGTGAACCCAAAAAAAAATGGAAATGTTTAATTGTTCTAGGTTCACAAGTGAGTGAACCCCAAAAAAATGGAAATGTTTAATTGTTCTAGGTTCACAAGAGTGAACCCAAAAAAAATGCAAATGTTTAATTGTTCTAGGTTCACGAGGGAGTGAACCCAAAAAAAAATGGAAATGTTTAATTGTTCTAGGTTCACAAAAGTGAACCCAAAAAAGATGCAAATGTTTAATTGTTCTAGGTTCACAAGTGAGTGAACCCAAAAAAAAATGGAAATGTTTAATTGTTCTAGGTTCACAAGGGTGAACCAAAAAAAATATGGAAATGTTTAATTGTTCTGGAAATATTGTTCTAGAAATATTTTGGCAATGCTGGGCCAATTTTGAATTATGGCTTCCACTTATGGCTTTGGCTATTTTATGTCAATTCTAACTATCTTTGCACACTTTTTATGTAGCCTTTTAAGAAGTCTTCACTTCTTATGCAATCCTGAATCCTACTTTGAGATAGTTTAAAAATCAACAACCAAGAAGGCTTCTATTTTTGAATTGTTTTAAGATTCTCAAGGGAATTGGAGTAACACTTGGATTTTTTATGGTTTTGTAATTTTGTAATTTTTAGGTTGTTTTTACACTTTGAATTTTTAAAGAGTTTTATTATTTTGTTACTAGCCATCTCTTTAATAGTCCATAGACTGGAAGTGTTAATAGAGTGAGAATTATAATTTTGCCAAATTGTTTTTAGTGTGGAGGCATATATAGCTTTTAAGTATTCATCTAATAGGAATGTGGACACATAGGATCTGATGGAACTTGGTGAACTATTTCTTTTGTACTATTCTTAGTTAAACCTTCCTCTAACACTTTGGGTTCAAACTACAAATTAACTCTATTACATAGTGAAAGTATTCTCTATCATTCATAGGACACTTAGTATCTGTAGCAGTCTTATAGGATTAAAGAACAAGAATATTTTAGAAATGACCATGTCAAGAAAACTTCATTTGAAAACCATTCCAACCAATTTTACTTAGAAAAAATAAAAACATTCAAAGTTTTGAAGGAAATTTGAAATTTTTCTTTCAAATTAATTTTTTAGGGTTCTAGCATTGCTAAATCTAACCGTACGGATGGAATCTGCAACTCAAAATTCATATCTTTTATTTGTATATAAATTGCAATTTTTTTTTCTAAGTAATACTTTATAATGACTTCTCTGAAATCCTGAATTCTGGAGAATACTTTGGACGTTCCGGGATTGCACTTTCTTTATTCAGCTTTTAAAAAAAGTTCAGGGTCGATTAAATTACCTGCCGGTTGACAACTTGACATGTTAGCCCTTTGAAGTGGCTTGATTAAAACAACTTAAAGTGGCTATCATTTGACCTTTGCTGTAGCTTCCACGGATATCAGTTAATGATTTAAATCAAGCCAGGTGACGTGGCTATGATTTGTCCTTGCTGCTGCAGCAGTGGTGCTCAGTGAATGTGTAGCCACATGGCACTCAGTCAATGGTCAGCGTCACGGACTAGATATGTAAGTGCTGAAAACACCATTTAATGCCAGTGTTCCAGCACCCCTAAAGAAACAAACATCCCTTGGCAATGTGCTTATGTTTGGAAACCCGAAATTCTGGAGCGTTGCAGGTGCTGTTAGGACTTTGGAGTGCCCGCTGCTTGTGCTAGGAGTGCCTGCTACTGTTGCCGGATTCAAATCGAACGCACTGCTTCACTTTGAACACCCCGCTACAGCTACTAGTGTAAGTAAATGTACCTTTGAACGTTGCTTGTACTGGAATTTTGATTTCCTTACTTTCGAAATTGAACGCTGTTAGTGTTGGATCCGTACATTGCTTAGTCATATGGTTGGCTGCCGCAGCCTGGGCCTGGGCTTTAGGCTTTTCAATGATAGTTTGAAGTTCATGAGTTGGTGATTTGCTCAAATTTGGGATTGAACGAGGTCATTGCACTAGAAATGTAATTATTGTACGTTGGAATTCAGTGCTGCCATATTTTGAATCGTCATCAGGTCACTCATAGGGTTTGCTGCTGCAAGCTCTGCACTGGGTTCGTACTTTAGAATAATAGTTTGAAGTTTAGGAGTTGGTGATTTGCTCAATTTTGGGATTGAACGAGGTCATTCTATTGAAAATGTAGTTATTGTACCTTGAATTCACCGCTGTCATATTTCGAATCGTCATCAGGTCACTCATAGGGTTTGCTGCCGCAAGCTCTGCACTAGGTTCGTGCTTTAGAATGATAGTTTGAAGTTTAGGAGTTGGTGATTTGCTCAATTTTGGGATTGAACGAGGTCATTCTACTGAAAATGTAGTTATTGTACCTTGAATTCACCGCTGTCATATTTCGAATCGTCATCAGGTCACTCATAGGGTTTGTTGCCGCAAGCTCTGCACTGGGTCAGGCTTTGTAATGATAGTTTGAAGTTTAGGAGTTGGTGATTTGCTCAATTTTGGAATTGAACGAGCTGCTTGTATTGGAAATGTAGTTACCGTATCTTTGAAATCTATGCTGCCAGTGTTTGAATCATACGGTCGTGAATGCTAGGGTCTGCTGGCGCATGGGCTGTACTTGGTTTTCGGGTCTCTCTCTGTGCATTTTTCCTCAATTCTTCCGTTGTTGTCAGGTTTTGGACACACTGATACAATGACAGAGGGCAAGACAACGCAAAAGGGCTCCCTTTCGAAGAGGGCTAGCAAACAGCCCCCTTCGAAGAGGATGCGTCCCCCTAAACCCAAGAACGACCCAACTGACAATGTGGGAGATGGTGCCGCAGAGCAGTCCCCCGACCCGACTGACGATGCGCAAGATGCTGCCGCAGAACAGTTCCCTGCGATCAAGCAGTCTCCTGCTAAGAGGGCGCGTCACTCCAAGACCAATGATGACCCGATTGACGATGCAGAAGACGCTGCCGAAACGCAGGGGGTACATGCGATCACCCATTCCGTATTTTCGGAAGCATTCGACCTGGGATCCACTTCCGAATCACTGAAGGCGGAGATGATTAAGGTTGCCCCTGTTCTTCTCAGTCGCAACGCCGTCTACAACAAGGAGTTCTTCGTCGACGTGGCTGGACTTTGCGGGAAAGGATTACCTCTCAACAAACTGCCTATAACTCATGACAGTCAGATCTTGAAGAAGTGGCCTCCCAAGTGTGGTCGGTATGAGATAGCGGACTGTTTAGACAGCGCTCAAGCTGTGCTCTTCTGCAATCACTGGTTCAAAGTGTACGGTGAGACTCCTGACAATTCATACTTTTCTCTAAAGTACTTGCGGGGGTGCTTCTTTACGTTTGTGCTCAAGAGTGCGGTGAACTGGGTGGAGGAAGCCTTGGACCGGCGTCGTTCACGGGAAGGCCATATTTCCCGTAATCCTAAGAAACTTGGAGCGGTGGCGTTGCGGTAGCAGATACAAGCGTTGTGCAAGATCATCCAAGATGTTGAAGCAGACAAAGGCCCTGCCAATAATACTTTGAACGCCGCCAAACGTTGCTTGCGGGAATGCCAAGCGGAGGAAGAGAAAGCCTTCAGGATTGAGCGCCGTATCAATTCCAAGCTCAAAACGGCACAAAAAGGCTTGGCGGCTTTAGAAACAGATGACAATTCCGAAGACTTGGCTTCTCGCTTCAGCAAGGCATCTATGGAAGCCAAATCTCTACAGCGTGAGGGGAAGGCTGAAGATGCAGCGGCTAAAAAAGCAGAGGCCACAACTTTGCTCTTTGAAATAAACGAGACTACTAACAAGGTGCAGGCGTTAGAAAATATCGTACAGGAGTTGGAATCTACTCTGCCGCAAGCAAAACTGTTGCTTGAGTTGAAACGTGAATCGGTGGCCAACGCTAAGGAGAAAGTGAGGCTGCTATCACTCTGTCCAGGTATGGTTTCCAAAACCATATCTTAAGTACTCATATTGCTTTATCCTAAATCCAAACTGTTTATATTAAATCAGAAACTGACAAGCTTGTGCTGTGCTTCTGTGCTTGATTTAGGATGCGCTACGGCCACGCTTCCGCAAGTACCTCCTCATGAAGATTCTGGCGGCAGCAACAAATGAAGGCTGTGGGATGATGCCAATGTAGTCAGAGGCTTCAAGTAGTATAGAAATGTTTAGGGTTTAGGCCCAATTTTGTCATTGGAATTGTGCGTAGAACTTATGAATGTTTTGTCCAGATGTATAGTGCGCATGATACCAAATTTCACATTGATCACATCTGTATATTGAAAGTACAGCAGTAACTTACTACCTAATATCGGTAATATACTCTTCAGCATACACTGTCTCTTGACTATCCTCTGTACTGCTAGATACATAGGTGGTGGTCGTGCTTGGACCAGCTTCATGAGACCCTTGTGACGCAGCTTCAGTTTGCATTGTATGAACGTTCTCCTCGTCAGGTTCTCTAAGCACCCACCTCCGTACTTGACGCACACGTCCCTGACGCCATTGACGAAGCCTTGCTGCAGCATCAAAAGAGCCCCACGCCCGACGTCGACGTTGCACCAATTCCTCAGCTTGTGTTGCATCTTCACTGATAGACTCACTTGCTGCCGCTTGTTGAGCGATCTTCCTAGCATATCTGTGTTGAATGTTTCGATACCAATGCTGATATTGTTGCACTACAATACTGGTTCGATCTTTGCTGCCTCCATGCTGTGTATGTGCTTGACTTGCTGCTTTTGCAGCATGATGTGGTTTTTCCATCCCTTGGCAGCTCCAGACCGACAAGCTTCCGTATTTTTCCACAAACCATGCCCCGTGCTTCACAATTACATGCTGCAAAAGTAATTAAGAGGGCAATGAACACTAACAAGGTGAATCAACCTTGCTTGATAAAAAATTGACTAAGAGCTTTAAGAAACTAGTACAAAGTAGCAATAAACTATAATATTCACATCAAATTCAAACTTACCATGTAATGTGTAACATGATTTTCTCCAAATGCTGTCAAGAAAGATTTTCCGAATTGATCCACCTTAGCCTTGCAAGCGCATCGTTGTTGCTCTGTCAGCACAAGCCTGGTGAGGTATGGTTGTAGTTCTTCTAAGGCTTCCCATACATAAAAGCGATTTCTTTGTGCTTGCCCATTCTCCAGGTTGTTACTTTCGGACATTACCACATCTTTCCATGCTTTGTCTTGGTTTGACCAGGAACTAGGCTGGAATAGCCTGCTTGCCACTACTCCGCTTAAGCTTGGCTTCATAACTACGTTACCTGATTTTCCTGACAATTTGTCATCCTTCTTTAGCTGACAGTTTCCTCCCTCCACTCCAATAGCAGACAGAGACTTTTCCATAGACTCAATGGCCAAGGCCCTCCTCTGTTGATCTTGCATGTTCCAGACAAAAATGAAATGGAGATGAAGTAACTTTTCTATCATGCAAACCTGCGCATGTAAAGTGCACATGTGTGTTCTGGACAAGGGAATTGGCAACACCATTTTCCAGCGAGGGTGAGTGGCAGCATCACACGGTTCTCCTTCAATTCCTGTGGCAAATAGTCCACCTTGCCACTTTCCTTTCTCTCGATTTGCGTGCTCACGCTGGGCACTGGAAGCAGTGGCACACTTCCTTGGTTGTTCTCTTACTTGTTTGCAGTATATGCAGTTCATCTTGCTAGAAGGTCCATGCTGAAGCCCGTGCATGTATTTTATGGTTTTCATGTCTGCTGACATGTGCCATTCCACGGTGAATCCTCCAACACCATCGACAAAGAGTTCCTGACCATTGCTTTGTGCTGCTATCACCTCTAGAAATTTTGTTTTTTTAAACACCCAGTCAAGTACATCGTATGACTCTTTACCAACCTGGAAGCATGCAATAGGCCATATCTCCTGCTCTGATTGCACTGAGAAATACCTATCATCATTTTTTTGAATCTCAGGATCTAGTGCCCGATTCATCAATGTCAAGCTGACACGCTCATATTTCTTGCCTTGCTGTACTTCCGCTTCATCTAGCTTAAGCACAAAGACTAGTGGTCCATCATTGCACTCTGCGGCCGCATGCTCATAATTAGACAATATAACCATCTACACTGTTTGGGAACTGAATCGGAAATTGGATGCAACTTCGACAGAATTTGTAATGTGGAAACAATGAGACTTCTTACATCAAATTAAATAATTGAAAGCAAAAAGGATGGGGCCGTTACCTTGAACAGTGATGTTGTAAAATAGAACCATTGATCGTTGAACAACTTCAAGATCCACAAACAAATTGTTCTTGCTATGAAGGATCACCTCTTTCTCTGGCGTTATTTCCCTTTTACCTTGATGAACTGCTGGAATCACACGTCTACCCTCAATATGGTAGTACTCACCAATAAATTGAGGCAACTTGGCGTTCATATCTTGCCGCAAGCTAGCTAGTCGATGTGGAGCAGGCAGAATGCTGGAAGTCATACCAGGAGCAATCAATCCAATTCGATTCTTTAATGTTCGATAGATTGCCTAGTACCCTCGATGAGTCACCCCTGCTCCATCGCAGGCGTCCAACATTGTATTTGGCAGCACAATGTTGCCAATCTTTTAGAGCACCTTCTTCGCTACGTTCCCGCTTGCTTGACTCATTCTGGGTTGGTCGATAAGTGCACTAGCTTCACCTACAGATAAAATACTAGCAACTGCTGCAGCAGTGGCAACTTGGGCAACGGAATCTCCCATCAACCGTTTCCTTGACCCGCGAAGTTTGTTAGACGTTTGCACGGTCTCCACTATAGATGGTTGCAATTGCGCTCTTATCATGGTCCTCCGACGCTTAGCATGTCCTGACCCACTAGCAAGCTCATGAAGACTCTTCCTTGTCCCTCGAATTTGCTGCCGAAAGCCTAAAGGGGTGTTCACCATCGACCTGCACTTCGTTTCCAGCCTTCCATAATCAGCTTGGCATTTTTGTAATTTTTCTTCCAGCACCCGTACCTCCTCTTCATATTGTAAGTCTTTTGAGGCCATACTACTTTCTGTACGAGTTAACAACGCCTTCAACTCTAAGCATGTGCTTTCTAGACCTCTCACATCACTTTGTAGTTGCTGACGCTCATCCACGTGACATGCTGCAGCAGTAGACACGGTACAAACTTCTGCGTGAAGTTCAAGACATTGACTTTGTAGCTGCTGTATTTCATTCTCATAAACTATCACTCTTTCTTCTAACGACCGGACACTACTCTGCAATGATTCAGCAATTGGCCTCTACTGCATACTAGAGCCGTTGTCCACCGGTGTACACTTCAAGCGCTTCGTATAACCCAGCATCCCATTCTCACCATGGCACAAGAACTCTAAATATTGCTTGGTAGTTTTGAATTGCGGTTTTGAATTGGTGGCAGGATCGATTGGGTACAAGTTGCCATCAATCCACAGATCAATGTGAGTTTGGCCTTCTGCTCTTCGTGCACGGAAACTTGAACGACTGTCTTGTTCTTCAAGAATCCTCCCCTTTCGAATGACAGGAACATACTTCTTGTCCATCTGAATTGTAGCTGCATAACCACCTACCGTATTCGTCACATCTCTCAAAGCCATGCTGAAGCACGGTGAAGCACATTCAAAATTTCCCGAGACCAACTGACACCTTGAACTTCATAACTGTTTGAAGTCCACGCTAGCAAGGACGACATGGAACACCACACGTTGTCCCGCCAAAAACCATCAAGGTGGCAACTCCATGCGAATTTGGCGCCATTGTCTTGACCCCAAGAAAAGGATAAAATATTATATGTACATCCTTCGTGCAAAATCATTTTCCATACAAGCCTCTTCAAACCATAAACACGGCCGAGAGACACGTTGGCCGCACTCAATATGGCTTACAGACACGTTGGAAGCAGTGTACTCTTCTAGCCTTGCTGATTGCAATTGATTCAGCCGCTGCCCGTGAAATCAAGCCCTGTTGGCAGCATGCCCAACTCAAAAAGTCAAGGCTCTGCCACTGCCCGGGGGGGGCTTACAGGGCCTTCTCGAGACCCCAAAATGGCTCTAATGGTTTCTCTTAACCCCTAAAAGCCCAAGGGGTTTGGACAAAACACAAATGTGTTATAAAATATAAGTTCTACAACTTTTTTGAAGTTTGCATTAGAATAGATAATGTGAAGCACAAAAAGAAGAAAATATCCGTATGGTCAAAATTATAAAATTATTCTTAGATTCTCTTCAAATGAATTTTGAAGATATAACTTCAAAAATTTACCAAAAATACAATTTCTATCTTTAGCAATTGAATTTTTTTTGATTGGTCAAAATTGTGGTTTCTATTGATTTGTGAAAAAATGCATAAGATCCAGTAATGAAAACACCAACACTTTCCCCAAATAGTAAGTTTTTCAACACTAGGCAATATTAGACTCTTTGTGCTATTTCTCTTATAGTTTTTGTTTGACCGTAGCAATCTTAGTTTTGAATATAAATATTGAGAGACAATCCAATCTTTTAAAAATAAAAATGAATAAAAAGTTGAAAAAAGTTTTTTTCTGCCCAAAAATCTGCCCGAAGTCGGGCAGCGACCATAAAATGGTCGTTTGAGCGCTTAGGGGTTAAGGTGTTCACAAAATGTGTAAGAAGAAAATCTAAAATACTCTTTTGACTTATAACAATATCCAACCAAAAAATTTAGGCAATTTCATTTTAGAAACAATGCTCTTAATTCGGAATACTATAAAATTTTGTAAAGAAATTAAAAATAATGATTATATATAGATAATTAATAGAACCTTACAAATAAATTAAATAATATATTTCCAAAAATATAGGCTTTAACCATAGAAGTCCCAAGGCCTTTATTTCATCAAATTCCACTCAAAACTGCCATTTCTACTGCAAAGTGTAAAAAACTGTAGAAATTGTTTTTTTTGCTTATCTAACCGTAGGGTCTTGCACTAGACCAGTATAAAAATGTGTAGAATTTTTTTTTTAAGACTTTGATTGCAGGGATTGCAAGATATTTATGTTTGAAGTGAAAAAATCGTTTATTTTGCACTTTGCTTGCTTAATTTTTAATGTTTTGAATCTTCTTAGCTTAAATTTTTTACATTGCACACGCTGAATTAAAAAAATTTATGTTGAAGAATTAGTTGAAAGTCTAGTAATTAATAAATAAATATATTCTTGATTTTCATTCTTTAAAAATATGTTAAGCAGAAGTAGGTTCAAGATGGAACAAAAAACTAAATTATTAATATCTCTAAGATGGTATTGACATGTAATAATTCCAACCATGAGATTGTTTTAGAAAGTAAACTTGACTTTGTCTAACAATTTTTTTTAAAAAGATTGTGAAAACTGCATTAAAAAATGAATCTTACAAGCTATTTTTTTGTGAAAAGATGTTTTGATTGCCTCCAAAACAAGATTGTCTATAATTTTCTCATCACTAGTCCAATTTATAATTTGTTCCATTCTCTAAAAGGAGACAATGGGTATTTTATTATGGGTTAAGAAAATATTTAAAATGTTATGCACAAAATAGATTGATGGAAGCTTAAAAAAAAAAAGACTTTGATATTAAATTATTAGAAAATAATAAAAATATTCAATAAGTTAAAGATAAATTAGCTGACCTCTTGCTATCCTTACTTGCTTTTTTTGCTCTCTTTCCTTTGCTTGATTTTTTTCCCTTTGCTAAGCTTAACTTCTAAAGGACCATTGTCTCCTCGGGGGTCAAAGTGGATTTTGGGTAGGTTCCTATGACCTCAAATTTTAATGAATTTTTTTGAAACTTTCTCATAAGATAGACAAATTTCTTAGCTTCGTGGGAATATATTTTTTACTTCAATTGGTGACTAGGAGCAAAAGTTCTGCCATCTAAAACATAATTTTCACTTCATCGGGTAGAAAAAAAAATCCACAAAAACATGAAATTAAATTTTTAAATATATTCTCCTTATAGATCATATTTTGTCTACGTGCAAAGCTTTGATTAATTGCATTTGGATTAGTAATGTGAAAGTTATGAACAATCTTGTTTTTCAGGCAATTTAGGCATCTTCTTGAAAAAATAACTTATAGGATTCATTTCTGAATGCAAGATTTAAAATTTTAAAATTTAAAATTTTTGAAAAGGTTAAGTTTGATTGCTAGAACAATCTCACCATTCGGATCACTGTGTTTCAATTCCATCTTATAGCTATTAATGATTTATTTTTTCATTCAGTCTTGGACCTACTTCTATTTGACAATTTTTTAAAGAATGAAAACAAGCATTTTTCTTTTAAATTTTTTTTTGTAGACTTTCAACTCAATTCTTTGATACAAAAAAATTTAAATTCAAAGTCCATAGTGCAAAATTTTCCACAAAGGGCGGTCAAAGTCATCTGAAATTGCTTGCTAGTGTTCAAAAAAACTTTTTTTTCCAACTTTGAATGCTTATATCTTCCAATCTATACAGTCAAACTCCATGAAATTTTTACCACATGATCTTAGACAAGTAAAGCACAAGATTCTGTGGTTAGATTCCAAAAAAGAAAAAGAAAAATTGTTTTCTTGGATGAATGCAGCAGAAATGGCATTTTTGAGTGATTTTGAACAGAAAAATGACCTTTGTCCTTTAGGGGTTAAGATGCAGGTTCTTAACTGTGACCTGTTTGAAAATTGTCCCTTTTAAATTCTTGCCTAAAATGTACACTCTACAGCATAGAAGTGATCTTGGATACATCTACTTATAACACTTTTAAAAATTAATATTTTATTCATAAAATGTCCAAAAAATGCATTTGAAGATAATTTAGAATTTGATTTTAACTACCAACCAACATTCAAGAATTTTTTTAGCTTTACCATCTATTTTTCTTTAAATCCCATATTCAATCGGTCTTTCAAGTACCTAATATGTGTTTTTTTCACTATTTTCTATTGTAAATCTAAATTTTATAGATTTTTTCACTAGACTTATTCCATATTTTCAAAATGCAACTAGAATTTTTTCCAATTTCACCAGCTAACTTTAAACTATCTATTGATTTTTCTAAGCCATTGCCACCAACAAGACCCAACAAAAGCTTTATTTACAACTCAATATTAATAAGAGACACTTATGCTCAATTAGTACCTTATTTAAATAATATTAGGTGTTGTTACCTTACTTCTTTTATCTCTTTTGTGATCTCTTATTACCATACGTTGGGTTAGATTCATTAGATCCTATACAAAATCATTTTTTTTTAGTTTGAATATCCTTTCACTAATTGAATTTATAATTTTTGAAATTTCATTTCACAAGATTTGGAATATTTCATGACCTTTAACAAGGTCATCACAGCTTTACCGAAACTTTCTTGACCTTTAGTAGGACAGTCCTTCCAACTTCGTAAGTTAGCCAAAAAATTAGTTAAGTTTCAAATCCTTTCAATGAACACAATCTTTCTTTGAGGGGGGAAAAGGATTGGGTTTAATAAACTTATACATTCCATGGATTTTTTTACATTTATAAAGCAATTAATACCTTAGTATGTATATTATTTCTCATTTTTCATCAGATATTTTTTAGGATTCAAATGATTTTTTAAATTGTTTTTTACACTTTTCAATTATACCACGTTTAAATTTCTGAAAATTTCATTACATGCCATATTTAACTATATTTTGAATTATATCTGACCCGAGCGTAGGGCATGGATTTCGCCTCTTACTGTTTCTCTTTCTCCTTGTTTGTCCCTCCACCCTCCCAGCCATGATTGTTGTTGATTTCTGACCCACACTTCTTCTCAAGGACGGAATGCGCACCATCGCTACCTGAGGTAACAATCACGACTCCTCTCTTCTGTGAAGCGTTAGGATCAATTTCCATGGAGCTTTCTCGCTCCTCGTTTCACAATAGTTTGAAGAGCGAGATTGCCACTTTGCAGTCAAACACAACTCCACCATTCATTTCTTGGTCTCCTGTTGTTGTCGATGGTTTTCTTGTGTCGGTGTGGATGGAGGGTTGCGGGATGTGGAAATTGTAATTTTCCGGGTAACCCTAATTTGGTACCAACTGGGTGTCTCTTAAGCTGAAAAAATGCACTTTTAGGAGTAGCAATCCGAGTGTGATTCGAGGCACATCATGAATTTTAACTTCAACGGAGGATTCGTACATGGGTGTCGCATTTTAGCGATTTGTGGCTAACTCGGTGGCATTTGAGACTTTGCGATTGCTGCCTGCAATTGCTGTGAATGTAGGCCTGGGTAGTGATTGCATTATTATGTTTAGATTTGTGTCCTTATGGTGAGATTGTGAGATGCAGAGACGGCAGAAGAGATCAGAATTAGAGAGAAGAGAGTCGAAGGGTGTAAGGGTTTAAGGGTTTAAGGGTTAGGGTTTAAGGGTTTTAGGGTCTGATTTAGATGATTGTGATTCTGCACACCAAAAAAGTTGAATCCCCAAAATGCCGTCGATTCTCTCGCAGGGTTCTTTCTCTATTTTAAGCCATTATGAGGTCTCTGTTCGTTATGTTAGCAGCAGTGCTCATTTGTGTGCCATGCATTACGGAGTGTTGTTGCTGCTCTACTGAAATTATGGGTGTGGACTTCGCCTTTCACTGCAATCACTTTTAGGGGTAATGGTTTTCGGTGAATGGTTTGCTTCTGCAGGTCTTGACAGACGTAATCGAGACGATCAACGCGGGACGAAGCGCGGTAGAGTTGGATCCTCGTAAACAACGGCTTCAAAATCTAAGCGTTGTAATTGTCTCGGGAATTCTAAAACTCTCTGTTTAGGGTTGAGAATTCCATTTCATGTTTTTGTGATTCATGTCCGTAAAGGTTGCATTATTGTCTCGAACCTTGTAAGATATATGATTTGGAATGACCAGTTTACAGAGTCACATAGCTTTTGGATTCTTGCTTGTTGATGTGTCCCTCTTATCACAAGGATTTAAACATGCAAAATCATTTACTGATGGCAGTACTTGTCCTCCTTTGTACCGCCCGCAAAGTAATCTTTCAGTAAAGACATGTTTTTCCTGTTTTGCATCTGCAATTTGATGTGAAATTGACGAATCTTTCAAATTTCTTTTGATTGATTGAAGCTGTACTTCTTCGAGGTATACGTGCAATCTTATGCCCTGTACTGTGGAATGCAGAACTCGCTGAAGGCTCTTGTGTAATTAGGTGCGATTTTACGGAGACAGCAAGATTCTTTTTAAAGCTCTTGTGCAGCGATGGTGGATGCGGCGGTGGATAGCTTGGTGCTGGCCCTGCACAATGTGGAGGCAGTGAAGTTCGGCGAATTCAAGCTCAAGAGCGGCATCATTTCCCCAATTTACATCGACTTGCGAGTGATAGTCTCGTACCCAAAGCTCTTGCAGCAAGTTTCGGAATCTGTTTGGGCCACCGTCTCAGGCGTGGTGCAGGATGTGATCTGCGGGGTGCCTTACACGGCGCTGCCCATTGCAACTGCCATTTCGCTCAAACACGATGTGCCGATGGTGATGCGGCGCAAGGAGGTAAAGGATTACGGCACGAAGAAGGCGATTGAAGGTTTCTTCACACCCGGGCAGAAGTGCTTGATCATCGAGGATCTGGTGACGAGCGGGGCGTCGGTGTTAGAAACCGTGGAGCCTCTGGTAGCGGCCGGGTTGAAGGTGATGGACGTGGTGGTGTTGATTGACAGGGAGCAAGGCGGGCCACAAACTTTGTCCAAGCACGGGCTGAAGTTGCACGCGGCGCTGAAACTGACACGGATTGTGGAGGTTCTTGTGCGCCATGGGAAATTGACGCAAGAGGTCGCAGACTCGGTAGGGAAATTTTTGGCTGCGAATCAGACGACGGTGAGCATGCCGCTTGTTGCGCTAACCCCTGCGAAGGCGAGACGGTTGCCGTTCGGAGAGAGAGCGGGCTTGACGAAAAATCCTACCGGAAAGAAGCTCTTCGAGATTATGGAAAGGAAGCAGAGCAATTTGTCGGTGGCAGCTGATGTGAACACAGCTCGGGAGCTTCTGGCACTTGCGGATGCCGTAGGCCAAGACATTTGCGTGCTGAAAACGCACGTCGACATCTTCCCTGACTTTACACCGGAGTTCGGCCGCCAGCTTCGTGAAATTGCTGACAAGCATGACTTTCTGATTTTTGAGGACCGGAAGTTTGCAGACATTGGGAACACGGTGACCATGCAATACGAAGGGGGCATTTACAAGATTGTGGAGTGGGCAGATATCACAAATGCTCACATTGTCCCTGGTGCAGGCATTGTGGATGGTTTGAAGTTGAAGGGGCTTCCAAAGGGGCGTGGACTTTTGCTTCTTGCAGAGATGAGCTCGAAAGGAACCCTCGCCAAGGGGGAGTACACCCAGGCGGCTGCTCAGATTGCTGCAGATCATCCCGAATTTGTTATTGGATTCATCTCAATCAACCCCGCTGCATGGGTGGGAGGGCCAGGCAACCCGACGTTGATTCATATGACTCCTGGCGTTCAAATGAGTGCTGGTGGGGATGCTCTAGGCCAACAGTACAACACGCCTAGCTCGGTAATTGGGGAGAGAGGCAGTGATATTATTATTGTGGGACGTGGTATTATCAAGGCTGCAGACCCTGCTGCTGCTGCAAAGGAGTATCGCAAGGCGGGATGGGCAGCGTACGAGCAAAGTCTGTAAGCTCAGAATTGTTTGCATTGCCACAGTACTCTCAATGTCAGCAAGTTTTCGTCTATCGAATCCTCTGCAAGGCTGGATTGTTAAGACAGTTGGGACATTGGGAATACAAGTGTTTGTTTGCAACGTGAGTTTTCAAGGAGGAATCGTTTCCAAGGCACTGCGGGACAATGTTTTTTAGGTCACATTGCCGCATTGGACTTCGTTCTGAATTGACGTGCTGTGAGAAAGTGTGTTAAATTTCTGGAGAATAATATAGAAACACATGAAGAATTTGCTTCTTGCAAATGTAGCAAACTTTATATGCACTTCTATTGTGAAGCTGTCGACTCAGGAGCTCGGCTTTGGTGATTGCAATGTTGGCTCAGCAAAAGCATCAAGTGCGCAGATTTACAATCTTTCTGATCTTCCAGCACTTATCACTCCATATGTTACAGCGACTATACTTAGTATAAAAAGTCAAGCGGAGCGTGTTTCTATTCCAGCACGTCAGACGCACAGTTTGGATATAGATCTCGTCCCTCTCAAGACCAATCATAAGTATCGGAAACAAATACGAGTCGATAACCTTTTGAATAAGGAAAATAATCAGGCTCTCGAGGCTCGAGCAACAAAAACAATGGATCGTCACCTTGTATTATTCCATTCTGTGTCTACCCCGTCTACAAGCAACTTTCTCATCTTTGACAGGTGATTTACTTAACAATCTGACGAGAGTAGTACTAGTCCAGATTTCTTGATGCGTCTTCATCCGTTTCCTTTTCCACTTGCTTGGGTGAGGCAATAATGTATTGTATCGCTGTTGCTGAATAAATCTGGATGCTGACACTATCTAATCTTTTTCTTGTTTTGGTTGTGAACCAGCGCGGTTGTCAACAACCCATTTGTGAAGATTTGATGAGAGAAAAAAAGTCTACACTAAAAAGAAATTTTCAAGAAGTAGAGTTTATGAACTTGAAATAAAATGTCTAATAATTTTTACATCTAAGATGTCTAAAGGAAGTTAAAGTTGTGCAAAGATCAAAGCATAAAAGTTAGAGCAATTTTGATGCAATTTTGATGCAACCCCTGTACGTCTCTATATCCCAAAAGTGGATCATTCCGCTTAAGTCAATCTTGATTGTTACCTTCAAAGTCTTAGTTTAAACTTAGAAAATGAAGTCAAATAAGTTACGTATCTACAATCTACATAAGATATTTGAAAATTTTATGAATTATTATAGTTGTAGGAAAGAGTTGGCAAAAAATAATTCTGAATATAGATGGCAAAATTTTAGGGAAGTTATGTTTTCAAAAACTAAAAAAAGATTTTCTTTTTTGGACCATGACTCCCACGGGCTCAACTAACTCTCAGGTCGACCGCCTGGGCTTTATATATAGTGGATGCTTTCATTCTCCTGAATATTGGACTAAGATTCCGTGCACTGGATCGAGTTCGCTCACATCGTTGAGGTGGATTTCCTCGCCTGGTTGCACGAGCGGTATTATAAGTGTACATTACTCACAAACAGGAGGTTTTGCACAAAATTTTGAAACGTAATTCAGCTCGGGTAGCAATGAACAGTGTTGTTCTGTACGTAGTACTGCCGGTTGAAGTGCATAGTCTAACAATAATTCATGGGTCGATTATTGATCAGGATTTCGATCATTTTGGGTAGATAATTAGTCAGACATATTCAAAATCATGAACCCTAAATCTTCACCCTGTCCTAGTTTTTTGAGCTTTCTGCAATTGATCGTCACAATTTTGGAGCTCTCACTGCATCTCGTGACCATATAGTCACATACTATAATTATAAAGAAATTGACTGTTCAGGTACCAATCAGGGACGAGAGGATCACGAGTCCATCCAAGCCGGTACGGCTGCAGCACGCATTTGCGCCGTCACCCCGTCGACCGTGCCAGTGAGGTCTTCCACCGGTCAGTTATTCTGCTCGCTCTGCGTGCAGCAAGGGTCAGTTCGTCCGCAAGGCCAAGCCCAGTCATGTCTTGCCCCCAATCCCTCAACGCCCGAAATCTGCCTCCCATTGCAACAACTCTCAGGCGGATATTAAATCAACCACTCAGAGGTTGCATGAGCCTCAACAATCCGGGGGAGGAGCCCGGCCTTCACTGCACAGGTGACGCGGGAATTGCTGGATTGTCTTCAGAGCTTGGGCGTCTTGCATGTCTGCTGCTTTGGAGCTAGCCTTCGACGTACGATGAGAGAAAACGCTTTCACTGGGGATTCCTGACGCATTTGGAACTGCTGGTGCGGGCAATTTGGAGCGAGTAAGGACAGATCACCTTCACTGGTTTAATTGAGGAGTCAAAGGTTTAGATCGAGATGGAAGTATTCATTGATTTATTCAGATGGATCATGGAACATTAGCTGACATGTTGCGGCAGGGGTTGGAAACGGAAGCGGGTGCTAGCTAGAGATGGGATGGTCAATTTCGTTAAAATGGCGGCATTCCATTAGTTTGGCACTTTCACTTGATAGTAGCGTAGAATTTGATGTATGGACATTCACACAAATGTGATTGTAGTTAATGATGCTGATGCAAATTTGCGACCATGCCGAGTTTAAGTGCTCGAGTCAGTAATCAGTTTATTTCGTTGATTTCAATTAGACTTAGTACCATATATATTAAGGATGTGCGATCGATCTCCTGTTGGGAGGCACAAATGAACGAAATGGAATGAGTACGTTTTTCACCTGAATGAGGGAAACGTAACATCGCCATACATGTAAATTGTTAAAATGGAAACTGGATCTTTCCAGAATGGTGTCCGTTTCGAACCTCAGATCTGTACTTGTCCTGTTTTTTGTAGATCTACACCAGTCCTGTTTTTTGTAGCTTCGTGCTCTTGAATTTTCGGAGTATTGGTGCAGCTTTTAAACCAGCCGTTTTAACAAATATAACCATTTGATTAGCACCAGATAAAAACGTCAATTTTGTTATGTTGGCGATGTATATTCCTCAAGCCAAAAATTGTGACACAAAGGTGTGATTTCAGGCCCTAAACTAGGACAGTTCTAGAATTTTGGTTTCAGAACCCCATTGCCTGAACAGCGCCAAAGTAATGGAACAGAGCCAATTTCATAAAGTTGACATTAAGAGCTTTCAGTAGCTAGGTCATGTGGACACTTCTGGTCATTTTCTTGTGCCCAACGCATGCAATCTTCTTCATCGTTTCTGGTGACAGAAAGTGGAAGACCATCTGAAAGAAGGATACTTATCACAATATGATCAGTTATTCTTAAAATATCATATGATGAATCTCTGGTTCTTTAAAGGGTTCCATGTACGTACTAAGTCTAGACAGTACACTTAGCGGGTTTAACTTTTCCGAATTGAAGCCTCTACTCGAGAAATTTTCAGAATACTTGCAGATCGAAGTTCTCTCTCGTACCCCCGAAAATGTCACCATTCTTGGAAATCAGATCCGATCAGAAAAGAGCTACCATTCAGATCTGAAAAAACATCTTGTACACCAAACTAAGTGTGAGAAAGGATCGCCGTGAATCATGGATCGGTCTCAAAAAGTGAGTCTGCTCGAGGGTCCATTCAATGATTATTGTCGTAATCGTAGATATGGCATGTTTCAGAGTGACTATACTACAACACTCGAGTTCACAGCGCTCTGAAAACTAGAACCGGCATGCATCCGATTCTCAAAAAGTGCCGAATTCCAGACAACTCGGCATTTATCATCGAATGTGAGGATTGATTTCGCTTTGAGACACAGTTAAAGATCTTACTGGCAGAATACTATTTGCACTCAGGAGCCTCAACAGCTATTAACAGTATCTGCTAAACACATAGTGAGTATTTTTCTGTAAGGTAGATGAATGTATTATTAATCTGACTTACATTATGGTCTCTCAACAGGTCAACAGCTTGAGTGAATATCTGGGGATACACTTGATTCCGCCTAAAAAACTAACAGAATTCCTCGCGATTCTCTGTCAGTGCCGACGCCGACAAGTACGTCTCCCTACCCCAGGTTGCATCGCAATCAGAGGAGTGAAGTATATACAATGGTACATTATTGATACCACTAAACAACACACCCAAATCCACGTCTAACACTGGTTGATACCCGAGCAGCTCCAAAACGAGAGGAAGGAAGCCATTTTTCCGACTTGCGAGGCTTCCTAACGTAACGCTTCCCGACCTGCGAGACATCGGCCTAGCGTTGGCTGAGAAAGTCCGGCCTGGCAGTATAAAATCCCCAGCCTTCCCCAAAGTTCCTCATTTCATCGGCCTGGGGTTTCACGTGTGTCTTGCGCTTGCTACCTTCTTCGTTCTCTGTGCATCACACTAGCTGTATATTACTTCGCGTTGCTCTAACGTGACTTAGAAGCTGTTAGTTTTTTTCAATCCATTGATTATTTGAGTTCAGAGAGATGGAAGTATCACAGTCCCACATGAACTGGGGTTCAGGTTCTAACACCTTGGACAACTCCACCATGATGTTCCCGGCGGATTGTAACGTCGCTCTTTCAGATTACTATCAGCCGCCGTTGCGTGATGAAGACATGACTTCGACCCGCACTGGCGGTGCCCTGCAGGTGGATCATGCCAACGTTCTCCCAAACTCGGATGGCCTGGAGCAGCTTCATGGAGAGCGTGCACCGGAACTGAATTGGGAGCCTTCACAACATCTGCCTTGCGTGCCCATGGAGGAGTTTCAGTGCCCCTCACCGACTCAGACCGTACCTGTCGAGTTTCCCACCGTGGAAGAGTCTCACGAAATGGGAGGAGACCACGAATCCGAACAGGGGGATCAGCCTGTAGAGTCTATGGAATGGGGTGGAGAATGTTCAGTTGATCACATCGATGAAGCTCCCTCGCCACCTGTGTTGCCGTCCGGCGAGAAGATCGGGGTCACATTCCACAAGAAGAACAAGCAATGGGAGGCGCACTTGTGGATCAAGGGCGAAAAGCTGCGCGGACGCAAGAAGAACGGCGTGCAGATCTTTCTGGGCAACTTTGAAACTGAGAAGCAGGCGAAACTGGCGCACGACAGAGCCGCCATCAAACTCAAGGTAAAGTCTTATTCAAATCCAGTGTAAGAAGTTTTGGGGCACGAATTTTGTCATTAATTTCCACTGACCGTCCCTGTTATAAATTAAGCATGAACTGCCACCATGGTGAAAATGGCCAGTTTCGCATTTCACGAGGCACCTAAGTATCTAGAATTCTAGATCAACAACTGCCGTAGGTACTAGAACTCCCATTTCTACACTAGCATTGTAAGTCACACTTTTCTGAAACATGTATGTACAGCTGCCACCCAACGCGAGAGGGGAGCCTTACCCGTTGAACTTTCCTGCGGACGTTCAAGCGAGCTACATGGAGGCGCACGCCAACTGGACCAATCGCGACTTCCTGTGGAAGATCCGGCGCACGTCGAACAAGTTCAGCAAAGGCAAGAGCAGCTTGAAAGGGGTGACCGTGAGGAAACGATCCGTGAAGCGCGGCCAGGAGTGGGTGGCCAACTATGAATCCAAGCTCAGCTTGACGGCCAAGGAGGCCGGGGACGACTTGAAGCAGACGTTCATGCTGGGCAACTTCGAAACGGAGGAGGAGGCGGGCCAAGCGTACGACCGAGCGCTCTTGTTCCTGCATCAGCATCAGCCGGAAGTGGAGCAGTTGCGGTACACCACGAATTACAGGCCCAGCAGCTACTCCGCCGCCGACATCGAGGCCATGGCAAGCAAGGTGACATTCAACCGAGGCTCCAACTCCAACGACGACTGCAATGGATCAGTGGCCGCTTGATTGCATGGACCGTTCCAATCATGTTTAGTAATGATCGATATCGATGCAATCGGCAACCTGATCACCGACCGAGCTGCGCGCACTGTGAGAGCGTGCATTCATCAGGGCTTGCAATTTTGACAAGGATGAGCATCTTACTCAAAGAGATTCTGGAATGAATCCATCCTCTCCTAATTTCCTTGTGTGTTTCAAAACAATAGATATTGAAATATTGTGCAATCATAATATTTTAAGTTCGAAAAATGAATAGTTTCTAATATCGTGTAAAAGTATTTTGACTACCTTCTCAATTAGCATGTAAAGTGCACTAACTAGTATGATTGTGAGAATCAAAAGGAACTAGTTTGGTAAAATATTTGACTCAAGAAATAGAATATTTTCATATACTAATCTACCTAAGATAGGCTTTGAAACCACTTGAGTTGGAGACTTGGAGTTTCTTTTGCTTAGGGGGTCGAAAAATAAAAGATATTCAATTTGATTATGTAGTTATAAACCTAACACCCGAGAGTCTAACTTAGTTTTTATAGGATCAAGCATAGCCTTAATAAAAAAATATGTTATACTATAAGGTGGGAAATTCCATACCATAGCAATGAGTTGACCAAAATTCTTCATGTTTTTGTAGACAATATTGACTCCTATCCCGTATTGTGGTCTATGATAGAAGTCAAAGATGCATACTCGGTAGGTAGGTATATTGATATGTGTTCATATATAGTAGTATTTGCAAATTAAATAATCTTGCATTAACCCTTGAAAGGCCCTTATGGTCCCATATTTAGCCTTATAACTCTTCAATTGTGGTTTACTATATGATTTGTGATACATTGTTATTTACAAACTACCATGATCATTAATTTACTTTGTGTTGAATAATATTTGATGAATATTTTTCTAGTCAAATACCACCGTATTCATAGTACACGGCCACAAAAAGCTTTTAGGCCCTTTTAGGGTTAATCACAAAACATCACAAACACTCACCTATCACACTACTATAGTGATATATAGCCCAACACATAGCTAGGGGTATTGGATTCTTGACATAAATAAAAGAAAGTTACTATGAAAAAATCATGCCTCAACCCGTTGGATTCTCTGCATGTGAGTTCTTTCTATGTACATGCGTAAGAGCAGTGCGTCAACAACCCGAGGTTCAGTCTAATTCAATCATTGTATGCAAATTGATGTTTTTAGTTGATAGGACACCCAATGTTAAGAGTGTGCCAAGAATTTGGTTATATGCGGTTGTGAGTAAATATTTAACGTGTTGTTGCACTCAAATTTCAAAGGAGTCCCTACTAGAATAAGAGTAGGTTTGTTACATTTTCTAGCAACATTTTGGAACATGATAAAGCTACACCTATTGTGTATATGTAAATTGTGGGTATATGTACACGACAGATGTAGCTTTATCATGTTCCAGAACGTTGCTAGAAAACGTAACAAACCCACCCTTTTTCTAGTATTTAAGATGTATTGTGACCCAAATCATTGGCCTCGTCAGGCAAGGTCAAGTTCTATATGAAAATTAGCATTGATGAATTTCGTATGAATTATTTTGTTGTTTAAGCAACATGACACCATATATTCCAAATGTTTGTTTCTAACTTTTCATTATTTAAATTTCAAATAAAAAATTCTTCATTGCACTAGAAGTCATCAAAAAATGACTAATGCATGTAAGGCCAATTCACTTAGTCTCTTTGGCATTACATGGTGATTTAGAAATAAGGTAAACTCTATAACTGCTTCTAAATTTTGCATGAATGTAGATAACAAGATTTAAAATTCAATGATGGAAAGACAAAAATTCATCAAAAGCAAAGATTTAGCTCCAAGAGGGCTAAAGTTTGTTGACTTCATTTTGAAGGATTGAAAGAAAGTTGTTGTTTTTCACTTCAAATAATTTAATCTTTCAATCTCTATTGTCAAATGGGCTGAAATGTTCCTACACATTGTTGTAATAGTCTACTACAATTTTATATGGTTGAAGTTGAGCAACAACGTTTTTATTTCAAATTTTGAGCAAAGCACTAAAAAATGGACAGGTACTAGTTTTGAAAATTTTCTCTTCAAAAAACATCCCTAGTCAATTATTGGAAATTAAAACAACAATATCTGCAATGATGCTAGCATATGAGCATGGAAATGTGAGCAAATGAGTCTTGAGCATATGTATAAGTAAATATCCTACAACCATTGAAGGTGCTTATAACATAAACACCTATAATATAAGTATCTATAATATAAATATCCTGTAATCATGGAAGGCTTCTATAATATACATACCTAATATAACATAGATGATTGTATAGTCTTTTGACTCATGTGCTTATGATCCTAGGTAGGCTTACGTAATAGTATCTCTCCTTTGAATACCTACTTTACTAATCTACTCAAGTTCTAAGTGGGAAACTTAACAATTTTACATGTAGAATTGGTTTGCTATAAGGCAAAATAGATGTTCTTTGTTATTAGGTATTTGTCTCTTCAAAGTGTTGCTATTTTATGGATCCTATTTTTTAGAATTCTGGACATTTAAAAATTATATGAGACCGTGGATTATTCAACTCCATGGATGTTGCTTTTAATACTATGGAGTGTCACAACTATATTAAAGATAATTTACTTAAAAAGTTGTTTAACCTTAAAACACTTGAAAAGATGTTATGTGTTCTTTGGATGATTCCTCGGAGGCCATGGATACAAAATTCATCCAATTTTTATAGAGGAGTGCTTAAATATTATTTCAATGAAAGATGTTGGATAATCAGTTGATCACTCCTTGTGATATTATTTGACTTTCCTACATTAAAAAATGACAAATCCAAAAATCCCTATATTGTATATTTTGGCAATTTCTACTCCACTTTCTTGAGGTCAAATTTAGCTATAAAAATTTATCTGTTTTTTATATTGAGTTCAACTATCTATGGTGTCGTGCCTGCCACTCTCGTTTGCATTAAGTTGCCCCCCCCTTCTCTCAAAAATGTAAGGGCCGTTGATTTTTTTTTTTTGAAATGGCCGTTGATTTCTCAAAAAATCATGAGCAGTTGATTTTGTGAGTTTCAATCTTAGCCATACGAATATGAATACGAATACTGGATACGGATAGAATGTCATATACCAGAAATGTATACCAGATATATGGAAACTAAAAAGGGAGGGAGGAGATGGAAAATATAAAATTTAAAAATTTAAATTTTTTTGGGAGGGAGGAAGGGGTATGAAAAATTTAAAATTTAAAAATTTATTTTTTGGGGGGGAGGAGGGAAGGGCTGAATTAAAAAAAAATTTAAGTTAAATTTATTTTGAGTGGATAGTGACAAGGTTTGTCACAATCCGGTGAAAAGAGGCTGGCTGAGTTGTGTGTGTTCCGCTCCCCCCCCCTCACTATGCTAAAACATGAGAGCCGTCGATTAAAAAAAAAATTCCCCTCCCCCCTCCCACACCGTTGATCTTAAAAAATTAAAAAGTACAGCTACGGATATTGACATGGATACGGATATTAATACAAATACTGATATGAATACGGGATACGGTACGAGATACGTGATATGATATGTATTATACAGATTTGGATATGGATACATACAAATATATGGATACGAAATACCATGGGATTTGTCCCATATCAATTGTCACCCCACCCTCCCCTGAAATTTATAAAGTGGGGGGGGGTTTGAAAACTCATAACTTAAATTAATTAATAATTAAATTAATTAATAATTAAATTAATTAAATTAATTAATAATTAAATTAATTAATAATTAAATTAATTAATAATTAAATTAATTAATAATTTAATTAATTTTTAATTGATTGAGCTCAGCTGGGGGGATTGAAAAAAAAATTGATTTTATTTTCTTGAGTGCATTGTGACATTCGTGTCACAATGCACTGACAATGCACTGAAAAGTGGCTGTACCAGCCAGACAGCACAAGACTATCCACTATGAAGAGGCAGTAACTGCCTGCATTAATTTTGAACTGAACTGAACTGCCGGCAGTTCAACAAATGCAGTAAATCTTATTGTCTTTTTTTTTCTAATTTCCACTTCAATTTGAAATTTAAAAATATTCAAAGTTACTTCAAATTGTTTGAAACTTTTTTGAAACTTTTATAACTTTTAAAAGATATGAAATTACATTTTTGAAAATGGAAAAGAAATTACAAACATAATGGATCCCTAGGATCTCACATGCCATCAATGAAATTCCTTAAAAGGGCTCACCAAAATCTGTACATTGCATAGATTCTAAGTGTCTGTTTTTTACATCAATGTAGAAGATATCAATTTTAATTTTTTCAAGATCTAATTTTTTCATTCAAATATTTTTTAAGTTGAATAATGTTCTTTCTATAAAATTTAAAATAATAAAGTTTTTTTTATTATTTTCTAAAATACAAGCATCAAAATATGTTTTAAGAAAAAAATTCATTTACATATTTTTTAATGTAATTTTTTGGATTTTTTTTAACTTCGACATTTGCAAATTTTTATTTCATAATTTTTTATTATTTTTTTATTTTAAAACAAGTTTTTTCAAAGCCCGCATAGTGGCCTTCACAATGTTTCAAGATTCGTTACTAAGTAGAGTGGACTAAGAATTTTTTAGTGTGCGCTACTATTTAATGTAACTTGTGAGCACTACTTAGCACTAATTTTAATTTTTGCACATGTTTTGTTAGTATTTAGCAGGGTTGCCTTCTCGAACATTACAACACGCAATGTCCCCAACATCACGCGACGTCCAATAGAGCCTCCGCGACATCCAACAAAGTCAAACTGATTGTTGACTTTTCCAAAAAAAATCTTTTGTTGCCCAGGCACATGGATGCCATGTAGCGGCCCCGTGGCACATTCACAGGGGACCGCAGGTAGGGGAGACCACGGGTAGGGGCAACCGCGGGAACATTGTGAACCTGCAGTCACCCTTCTTTTTTTTTCTTTTTTTTTAGATTTCATAGCCAGAAATAAAATCTTTGGTCATAAATCACCACACAAAGAGATTAATTTGCCTGGCTGCTACATGGATGGAAGTAACAACTCATATGCTTTAACTCACGAATTAACTCACAAACCAACAGTTGCCCCTTTTTCTTTTCTTTTTTCTCACAATCGCCCACAAGTTTTGGACCCGCGGTTGTCCCCTAAACTTGAAGTCACCCTGATCTTTGTACCCGCGGTCTCCCTACTCAAACCTGCATGCACCCCGACCCAAAGTCGCCCTAGATAACGTGGTTCTCTCTTTCCATGTCCCTCTTGACAATTAGCCATGTAAGACAAATTCGGACAGCTCGGGGTTAAAAAAAATGAAACCCTAAATTTCTACACGACGCTTTATCTCCTTTTGTCAAACACTTGTCCTATACGACACACGACGTCACATGTCCAACACGTCACCAATACCCCTGGACATGTCCAACAAGACAACCCTGACCTAAATGCTTCATTTTACCAACGAAAAATTTATGATTTTTCTTGACATTAAGTTACATATCTTCTGTAAATTTTAAAAATTCTATATTTTTTAGTAAGAGAATGAAACTAATATAGGAATCATTTAATTAAAAACTTTAAGAAAATCATATCAAATATAATATATGCTTAAAAAATCTGAAATGTTCTCCATAGCCCATAGGTGTACATTATAGTTTAGAACATTATGGTGTAAAAACATTTTTGGGTCATTCTAAAATTTGAGAATTAGCACTCTATGATTGTAGGCCCTTGGAATACTTAGGGTCTAAGTTCAAATGCCAATCAAACATTGAATTTTTGAAAAAGTTTACAATTTCAAATTGAATTAGAAATTAGACTTGGTGCCTGCATGGTCATGTTTGCATACAACTTCTTTCAATAAGTCAAAAAAAATTGGATGAAAAAAATTTGTCTTTTATTTGTTGTAGAGCTTTTCATTTTTCAAAAAGACATTTTTTGTCCTTGTTGGTAGTTACATGGTTAGCCTCCAAAAGCTAGATTTGGAAACACCTCAAGCCAAATTGTGTGCCTCTTTAGCTTTAAATATTAGTGAGGACATTAGGGCATGTGCCATAAATTTATAATAATTGACCACAACTACATTTCCTTTTAATCCTTAAAGTCTAGAGGCCATTTTCAGTTGAAAACAACTCAAAATTTTTAATTTTGCTACATTTATTTAAGGAAAAATAATTCAAAAACAAATCCTATAAGTCAAACCCTCATAAATTAAATTACAATCTACGGGAAACTAATTTTGTAATTTAAAAAAGAATTATTGTATGAAGAGGTTTTTGCCCGTCACTCAAAAAACACCTTTTGTGCCATCATATTTTTGATGCATATTGTATTACAACTACTATACAGTACATAGTAATGATCTATACAGTAGTACATAATTTCTAAATCTATTAAAGGGGTAGTCTAAATGGGAGGGGAAGAATATATATGAGGAGCATCCATTTTTCATGTGCAAATAGACAATTTAATGAATATTGTCTCATTTAGGGTTGTTATCTATTTGTTTACTCCAACTCAGATTTGAGGTGGGAATTTCTCAAAGATACAGTGTATAAGTTAGGCTTAGCCAATATAATATCATATGTGGAGTTTTTAGTTTTTAGTTTTTGTGTTTTCTTTTCCTATTGTACATGTATGATTCATTTGTATGAATTGTTTAATATATAATGTCTATATATGCATTATTTTCTTAGGTTGCCTTTAACAATAGTTAGGGTATATGTAGTACATGTTGTTTTAATCAACCTTAAAACCACATATAAATTTTTGAATTACAACATGGACATGATTAAATGCATCAAATTTTAGTTTGAACTACTATAAGGTGTAGAAAAATGGGCAAATTATAGAAGTAGAAAAAAGAACAGGGGCATATCTATAGTGAAATAATAGCTAAATACACCCATAAATTAAAAAAATGACATTCTTATTTATATATATATATATATATTACAAGGTATAGTGAAGTACTTGGACCCACAAAGGGGACAAATGGGACTTCAAGGGTTAAATGAAAGTTTCAAAATATTTGAAGAAAAATCATATTTTGTTTCTAGATATTCTTGTGATTCTACCTACAATGAATGATTCAAGCATATTTTTAAAATAATAAATATTTCTATAAAATTTCCACTCTAAATAATATCCGCAGGTGATTGCAAGAAAGACTAGTCCTATTTTGCGTCATATTTAAAATGACGGAATTGCTTTCTGCTATAACTTTTGACTATAGAACCCCATAAACTTGAATTTTTATTGAAATTGGCTAATTTGACTATAACTATATCCCTTATTTTTTAGAAATAAAAAAATTATTTTTTACTTAAAAGTCAATATTGCTAATTTGTCACACTTTGAGCATGATAGGGTTTAGATGTTAAAATGACCTCCAACTGTAAGATTTTAGTTATTGAATTTTCAATTCAATGGTGTATATCTTGCCATGTTTTAGTACATACCTTGCATTTTAAGAGCAAAATACAAAATTGTACATATGGTCCTATTAGACCATTAATTACTAAAGGACTAGGGTTGCAAATAACCTTGTAGCAAGTGACTTGTGGTCCTTTAGGGGTTAATTGTTAACTTGGCTTAAATGTGCAATATTTTAGACTTCTTCATGATGAGGATGTTGTAAAAACAGGTATATTTGCTCTCGGTTGTAAATTAGGTTGTGCCACACCTAGGTTCTTTTCTTGATTAATTAATGTAGATTACTATGGAATTGCTAATTTTTAGTAAAAAACTAATTATGTGGCCATATATTCAACTTATTAATCGATCCACAAAATCCAATCCAAAGTGGTTGTCATATATAAAGATGGAGTTTTTATTTGAAGATCAATATATGGATGTAAATGTCAACATGCATTTATATATAGGAAAAATGGACTTTAATTTAAGACCACCTCACTACAATAAATCACATAATTGAGTATTAATAAATCTATAAAAGAAATATAGATTAGAGATTGAGTATATGTTTATATCAAGTTCATGCATTCTTGGTTCATTTTTCAATAAGCTTCTATTTTTACATTAAACCAACTTTTAATGCAATTTACCAAATTTTGGTGTGGTCCGATTTATCTCCTATTTTTTACATGTATGGCCTTGTATTTTTGTTCCCTCATCAAATGTTTATTAGGGTTTAATTAATCACCTACTACATGTCATAAGTAGATGTGGCAAATCAATTTGGTTGGTAAAAGTAATTTATAATCCACATAAAATAATAATGACGTAAATTTTAATCACCTAAAATTGTTTGAATAAGCATTTGAGCATGTTTATTTATTATTAAATTGTTCGTTATAATTTTTGTTGGTAAATGCAAGAAGATTTGAGATTCTTTTACTCCATAGTAGTTATTATATTTTGCACAAATAAACCATTATGTTCAAAGTGTTGATTATTAGGGGTGTCTCCAAAATTGAATTTGGAATTTAATTTTCTTAAAGTGTACTCTTGTATTTTAGATTATAATCTAAACCAGGCAATTTTTACGAATTTGTTTGTGGAGAATTTTATTAATAAAATTGTGAAGTTAGAAAATATTATAACTCTATTTTTCAGTGAATGAAATTGCAAAAATACACCCAATTTTTTCAAAGCAAAAGGATATTATTATTTATATAAATGTATACAATGCTACATTATTTCAATCTACATTAATTTAAATGTATCACAAACAATGTAATTTTTGTAAATTAGTAATACAAACTAGTGAAAAAAAATGAACTTTAGACAATTGAAAGTAAATTCTTTAGGAACTAAGTTATGTGTACTTACCCTAATAAATTCTTAAGTGCTCCATTGTTCTTTTTTTAGATGATGAAAAAAATTCTCCATGGTAATGTTTTGTCCACATATTCTCATTCATTCAAAATAAGGCTTGAATATCTTATAAATGACCTATTTTATAAATAGTAAGGTAAATAATAGACTTGTACCAAATTAGATATGCAAGTATGTAGAACTTCAAAAAAAAACTTAGCATTTAAGTGTTAATGTCATATTATATTAAATCCTAATCATTCAATCTTCCACAAGGTGGACACCAAATATTGTGAAAAGTGTAATCCACCAAATAAAATTTTACTGAAGACCTTCCAAAAAATTAGATAATACATAAATAAAAAACTTGTTTTACATGAACCAATGATATAGATATATAAAAAGGATTTAAAAAGTTTATTTCAAATTTTCAACAATAATTTTGTTATCCTTTTTATTCTTGTATTTAAAAGGTAAAGTACCAACATTCAATTGTGACACCTATCTATAACCAAGTCCTACAAATTCTTGCGTGAAATGTATTGTTGCTAGTTATGAGAGCCCATGGTTGCTTCTAGGCACATCTATTTTTAACACTTTAAAAATTCATAGATTATTCATATGGTGTCTGAAAAATGCATATGAAGAAAATTCATAATCCCTTCTTAACTTCCAACAATAGAGAATATAGTTGTAGGTGTGCAATGAAAAGGTGGCCCCTATTTTAATTAGTTGAATAGGCCTTGAAATTCTAGGGCCAATCATAATCCTTACACATCTACACACACTTGCCACAATGCATATGAAGAAAATTCAAAATCCTTTTTTGACTTCCAACAATAGAAAATGTAGTTGTAGGTGTGCGGTGAAAAGATGGCCCCTACTTTAGTTAGTTGAATAGGCCTTGAAATTCTAGGGCCAATCATAATCCCTATACATCTGCATGCACTTGCCAAGTATGCACCCACTAAAAACAACTTCCTAACAATAATTAAAGTCTAATATAAAATTATGCCATTTAATAATTGGAACAATGACTAATTTGTTTATTTGGATGCAATTAGGTGTAGGTACCTTTGGGGTTAACATTAACTCCCCATTATCAACTTTTGGAATCTAAAAGGGATCTTATGGCATGCAAAATATGAAGGAATCATACCTTTTTGAGGAAGTCACTATAGGGCCAAGTTGCACCAATTCAAATTAATTCTTTACTTTTTGTCAAATAAAAATAGTCTTTTTTTGCCTAAAAAATTCCATTTCTATTTAGAATGTGAATGAAGTTAGTCGCCAATTATCAATGAAAAAATTTATGAATTTATTAAAAAAAAATTCTTTTCTAAAAATGAATGAATGTCAAAATATATTGCTTCAACAAATTTTAAGTGATTGCCATCTCAATACTTTTTTTAAAAGGAAAAAAAAGGCCAAGTAAGGAAGGAATCCTTTTAAATGAACCCTTCCCATTCTTTCTCTCATCACCACTATTGCTCTAAATCAAGCTACTTTGTAGCAACCAATTTCCGAGCCAATTTCACATGAAAAAAACATATCTTTACCATTGGAAATGTCCTTCATCACAAATGCAACCCAACTTCTACACCTCAATCCTATAGTCTTATTTAAGGGCTTTGGCCTTGGTGCATTGGTGAGGTGGCCATGAGTTAAAATCGAGGTGTTGGTGGGGTGCTTACTACCATAAGTCTATGCAACTAAGATAGAATTACTTAATACCACCATCCACCCAATTCCGTCACCTACAGGATCCTTCCAATTACATCAATGCCCCATCTATTACTACAATCTTTACAACTCTTTATCATGATGGCAATGCACTTGGAGAGCGAATACATCAGCCCACACTTTAACAAGGGTTTGCTCATGCTTCAACAAGGGGTCTATTCACGGTTGAACATTTCAGCTTTGAAAAATCACAAAAAATTCACTCCTTGTTGGAATGTCTTCATTCTTTTTGCAATTGGCTTTCTCTAACTTTTCAATCTCTGAAAAATATGGGAGCTAACAAATAGCTTTTCCAAAGTATCTAGATAGCAAATTTGTGTGGTAATGGGCAATTCTACCTTAGTAGTCAAGAAGCTCAAATGACCTCGTTGTCATGTAGGGACCTGAGAATTTATTTTAAAGAAGAAACATGTCAATTCTTTATTAATAGGGTCTACCTCCCAACACCAAGGCATGAAGGATGGGATTCGCCATCTAAAGGAGATCACCCGTTTTCTGACCAACATCCCATTCTCACAGCTTAGGCTGCTCCATTTCCAATCACCTCTCAAGTAGGTGACAACTCATGTCTAGCATGACTAGCAAGAGCAGTAGAAATGTCCGCGAGGTGTACATTGAAAGCCTACGATGATCACAACATGTACATTAAAAGCCATTGACAATGATCACTTACATTGGTTTCGTAACCATCCTACGGTTGGAAATGGATTTGCCTACGTATTGAAGAATGGGACAAATAATTCTCAATTCAAAAACAATGGTCACCTTCCTCAGTTGGTTGCATTCCTTTCCCAACCAACCAACGTTCCTCAGTTCTCGTCGTGCTTTTTCCTTCCTTTCGGTTCCTTCCGTTAGTTCGTTGTCGTCCCGGCTAAGCTGAGGTCGAGCTGAGCAAATGAGAAGCCAACAAAACTGGCTGGATGTAACGTAAAGAGCATGTGAGGTGGCAAGCGCAATTCGCAGCAGGTGGGCGACACTTTGTTTTGCACTTGTCCGATGTTGGAATTCGAACTGAAATTTTTGCTCTCGTGGTTTTGGTAATTCGGATTTGGAAGAATTTGTGTTGGTTTGTTGCATTGTTGTTCTTTTTTTTTTTCTGGTAGCTTGGAATGGTTTGTAATGGAGTGTCGGAGTGAGGGCGGCGAGTGGAGGTGGTTATGGTAAGAGGTACAGAGTTTCAGACAGGGAGGGAGAAGGATTCTGTCGATTATTGTTGTGTGGGATTAGAGTGCAGGGTGGTTGCTCGTTGCTCTGGCTTTCCTCCCGAATTAGGGTTCGCGGCTCTCGCTCCCGTGCAATGCTGTCCAGACAGAGCCACATTGTAGTGTCACGGGGAGTTTGTTGCATTCGAAGGGCGCATTATCCAAAGAGATCGTCCTTTTCGGTTTTGAGTGGCAGGCCAGGTGTTGCTGCTGCTGCTGCTGCTGCTGCTGCTACTACTACTACTGGAGCGTCTTCGTCTTCGTCTTGTTGCTCCAGTTTGCGAAGCTCCACGGTTTTGGGTTGCGGGATTGGTGAAGAAGTGCCATTGAGTGGCAGGAGTTTCTGGACGAGCTCCGCGACAATGTCAGGCGAGATGGTTGGAGATGAAGGCTCTGCGTCGCACAAGCACACGAATCGTCTTGCGAAAGAGCACAGCCCTTACCTTCTTCAGCATGCACACAACCCTGTGAGTGTAGCTTAGGTCTCGATATTTTGTGTTTTACTTGTCTTTGGTTGAATCTGAAATGTTCTTTTTGTATCAGTAGTGTGGTATGTGTTTGTGCCTCAACTTCTGTGGTTAATTGTGCTCAAACTCTAGTTTTGTTTTGTTACGAGGACTGTCCAATCTCGTAATTTGTAGTTTTGTTACCAAAGTGATCCCATCAACACAACTCCTGGGTTGTTGAAACTAGTGTTTTGTGAGCCCCTCTTAGAGTTTTAGCATGTGATTCGGAAATTGGCTTTTTCTCCAGACCAGGTCTTCGAACTCCAATGGTGTGAATTGTTTAGTATGACCTATCTTGTTGCCCTATTCAAAAACCTCTCCTTGTGGCTAAATTTGCTATCTTCTATAGTTTTTGATGTCAAAAATACCTTGACATTCAGTACCTTGCGTTCCATGCTGCTGCTTGCAGGTGGATTGGTACCCATGGGGTGAGGAAGCTTTTGCCAGAGCACGAGCTGAGGACAAGCCAATTTTTCTGTCAGGTATCAAATTTCTCATGATGTATATTTTCCCGTAGACATTTAGATGCATTTTTCATATGCGATGGAAAATTTGCATGAGATTTTGCATTTGAATGTGCAATTGTTGTTTTCATGGCCTTTTGGGGGGTTTGTTACATTTCTTATCTTGACCGCTATCTGTCTTTACTCTGCATAGTAGCTTATGTGGAATTGAGTCCTACCATTTGATGCTTTTGTTTCTGACACTTGTGTCGTGTCTTGTGGCCCATCATCTGGGATTTCGATTTTGAAGTCGGTTACAGCACCTGCCACTGGTACGCGTTTATTCCGACTGTTGTTTTCAGTAGTAAGATGCTAATTGATACTACTAAAATGGCCTTGTACACCTGATTATAATTCTCTCTTCTCCCAAAAACATTGGCAGAAGTTAAGTTTCACAATTCAACGTACCTGAAAAGAAGTCAGATATTCTTGCATCCGTTGTGAGACGTAGGGAGTTCTAGGACTTTACTCATGAATTTTTCCTGGAAGGGTTCCAAAGGGGTTCCTAAATGTTTTTAAGTGGTTGCTTCAATATCCATAGGAGTTAAAGTGGATCATTTAACGAATGTTTCAATATATACCAATAGAAAGAAGAAACCATGTCCTAACTTTTGAATGTTAAGAGTCTGTTTCGGAAGTGATCCTAATTGGCTATGAACTTCCGAAGTGGCACATTATATTTTTAGTTCAAGCCTTGTGGGGTTTATGAATTCTTTTTGTGGGGTCAGGTGTCATGTTATGGAGGTGGAATCGTTTGAGAGTGAAGAGATTGCTAAGCTCCAGAATGATTGGTTTATCAACATTAAGGTTAGCTCATCTATCTCACACCGTGTTCTAGGTTTAATCATGACTTGTGGTCACCTCGGCGAGCATTTAAGAGGATGGCAGGCATGGTACTAGTGTAGTGAGAAAATTTGATTTGAACTGGACAAAGTTAAATGAGCTGCTGTTGTTCTTTCGCAGGTTGATAGAGAAGAACGGCCTGATGTCGATAAGGTGCGCTTTGTCCCGTCCTTACTTCGAGGTCATTTTGAGTATGTAGTATTAATCAGTAAAACGAACTTTGTACTGTATGTCTTTTCATTTGTGGTGGGTATAGGACCTGTAGTGCAGACCTGGTATTCTATAAGACATCAAAGGCAATGAAGTCATATCCAAAGTATAGAGGACCCTAGAAGACTGATTGGTAAGGTTTTTGCTCACAGGTTTATATGACGTATGTACAAGCTTCTCAAGGAGGTGGAGGATGGCCCATGAGTGTATTTCTAACTCCTGAGCTAAAGCCCATCGTCGGTGGCACTTACTTTCCTCCAGACGACAAGTATGGGCGCCCTGGCTTCAAAACTGTTCTGAAGTGAGTTCCTTTTCTGTCATGTGCAAGTTTTTTGGGACGTGGGCTTACATGGATTCTAATAGACTCTTATGTGTTGTACCTTATTTCCTCAATTCCAAACCTTTAAAGGAACAAAATGATGTAATATCGTGTTGCTGATTCATAATTCTGGATACGAGGGTTTTCTACAGGTACTTGGCTTGAGCACTGTTTCAGGCAACTTTATAACAGTTTCTGGCTTCATAATACAGACTATGGACTTTTGATGTCTTAAATGTTCATTTAAAGTTAAATTTATTTTTCAGACGTGTTAAGGAGGTATGGGAGTCAAAGAAGGAGTTGTTGCGAGAAACAGGAAAGCAGGTTGTGCAACAACTAGCTGAAGCTACTGCTGCTGTGGCCCCTACTCCAGAGCTCACTGAGAGCAGTGTTCCTGCGCAAGCTGTTTCCCTTTGTGCTATTCAGGTCCTTTCTTGCTTCTCCTTAAGATCCCATCTACCCTACGTCTGGGTCAGTTTCGTAAATAATTTAAGCGAAATTTGAAGCACTTCCAAAGTTTGTTAAATTTGTAGACCATTATCCGAAAGACAAAGAAAAATTTATTTGAAGGTTTTTAGTTTTTTGTGAAATCTGAAACGTCAGAACTAGAAATTTTCCCAGTAATTTGAAATTTTAAAAATTACGTTTCGTGCTGTCTGAATTTCAAAATTAAAGTTTTTCAACTCAAGAAGTGTCGAAACTGACATTGCGGTACGGTTTTCGCACCTTATGTCTGAGATCTTACCCTTAACTGAGAACTTGGAGAAAGCATGTTAAGGATAAGATCTTAGACATAAGGTGCCCAACTGTAGAGGCTTACAGATGCAAGCTAAGGGCTCTATTTGAGTCACGTAGAATCAATTTTATCAATTGTAGGAGGGTGGTTTTTGGGAGATCACTGTGGAGGTGTGGAGAGATTTGGGCTCAAGAGCCAAATCTGTTGAGATCAAAATTTAATTCCTCCGTATGAATATCTTGTGCAACTTCACGGTGGAAGGTTTTAAACCACTGTAAGGGCCACTAGTCAACCCAGATCAGTGACTATCAACCAATTTAGCCGAGTCATGCTTACATCACTTGCTAATAGATTGAGTTTTCAGTAGCAGCGTTCAGTATAGGAGACGGCATGGGGTCCCTAATGGTTTGATTGTCTATTCTTAGCTGGCTCCATGTTCAACATGGATTTCAGAATCTTTTTAGGATGTAAGTTTTGGCTTACATCATACTCGTACAAAAACATGCTTAGCTTCACCCTGGGTTGCAGAACCGTGCGTATTCTTCAGTATATACGTTGGAAGTCCAGGGTATGTTATATACCTTTCTGATGAAGAGGGATTCTGTGGTGTGGCTGCAGCTTTCCAAAGGATTCGACGCTAAATTGGGGGGCTTCGGAGGAGCTCCCAAGTTTCCTCGGCCCGTCGAGGTAGCTCTTATGATGAGAAACTACAAGCGTTTGGAGCAGCAAGGCAAAGACTCTGCTGCCACCCGAGCACTTGAAATGGCTCTATTCAGTTTGCAATGCATGGCAAACGGTGGCATGCATGATCACGTTGGGGGTGGATTCCATCGTTACAGTGTGGATGAGTACTGGCACGGTACGTTAACTCTTACCGAAAGGACCTCGGGGTTGCGAACTAACTGTGGATGTGTTATAATTTTTGGCATCTATGACTCTGATGAAGTTTGCTGTAGAAGAGGAAATGCGACATCTAGAGAGGAGAAATCATCCTTACCGTGAAAGTTGATAATGTATTTTAAATTTTTTTGAGAACCAATTTAGAAGCATCGAAGACCGAATAATTATAAAAGGTTCCCATCAAAGATTTCAAAATTTCCTTTTCAACAGTTGAATTTTAACATGATTAGTTATAATTATATTTCCAATGTGTGGTAAAAAGGATGGAAGTTAATGCCAGGAATATATTATATATTAACATGATTAGTTATATATTATATTTTCTAACATTGATCAGTTTGCAATGGTCCTTTTAAGGGTTAAAGGATGAGTGAAAAGTTTGATTAGATTCTAAATGTCTGATTTTAGGTAATATGATTGCTATTTGAATTTTAAATTATTATCATTTGTTTGAATGATGAGAATTCATCACGTGATGCCTTCTGAAGGATACCTTGCAACCATATTATGTTTGCATGGTCCTTAGGGGTTAAAATGTTATCTATGTGTCAGTTGGCTCAGTTTATCGTCACTAGTGTATATGAAGGTGATCAAGGTTGTGTGTCTAGTGGACTACAGGCTTCCATGTCCTATATTGGGAGATCTGCTGTTATCTTCAGCACTGCTTTGACCATGATTCATGGGGTCTTGCAATTTGTTTACAGTGCCCCACTTTGAGAAGATGCTATACGATCAAGCCCAGCTCGTGAACGTTTATTTGGATGCTTTCGCTGCTGTGAAGGATCATTCGTACTCGTATGTGGCCCGGGATGTGCTGGACTACCTTATTCGTGACATGACCCATCCCGAAGGAGGAATTTACTCTGCTGAAGATGCAGACAGTGCTGAGTCTACAAGTTCTACTAAGAAGAAAGAGGGTCTCTTCTACATCTGGACCTTGCAAGAGGTCAGTTTCATCATGACCTACATGTTGAGATTTTTGACCATCTGCAGACATCGGTCAATGTACTTGGCTGTTCGCATTGGAAGGAATAAGAATGCACGAATGTGATTGTAATTATGAAACAACTTAATTGGGATAGTCTAGACAATGTTGGTGTTATTAATCAGATTAGCATGTTTCAGGAAGTTTAGACAACATCTTAAAGAGATCTTCTTCAAGATTCATGGGGAGATCCCCCTATGATCATACAGAGCCCGCCCTAGAGTCATTCGGAGGCCTCCCTATTTATCATGAGCACGTCTTTGTATGATTATAAGCAGACATCCCTTGAATTTTGAAGAGGTTTTCTTATTACGCTGTCGAAGAGTTCCCGAGACAGCCTGATTTTAATTTCAATGTTCAGTCAGTGTTCGTGGACTTTCACTGCTTTAAGAATCTGTTTATCATCGTTGAAAATGTTCGATTTGTAGTAAGCTTTTTGTTTTTCAGGATTCTGTTTTTGGTATTCCTACCTTTGCTATGCATGTGATTATGTGTGCCTCTATAAACTTGAGGATCACTCAGTCCTGTGGTCTTTTTCAGTCCGCAATTTGAACTTCAGACGCGTAATACGGAATATGTTTGTGAAGTGCAGATTGAAGAGGTACTCGGCAAGGACAGGTCTCAAATGTTCATTGCATACTACTACGTGAAAGCTGAGGGAAACTGCGACCTTTCAAGAATGAGCGACCCCCATGGAGAATTTGGGGGTAAGAACGTGCTCATCAAACGGCCGACGGTGGATGTAGCAGCCAAGTTTGGGAAAACACCTGAAGAGATTGCTCAGTACATGGGTCAGTGCAGGACTCAGCTCCATGATTTCCGAGCCTTGCGCCCTCGACCACATCTTGATGATAAGGTCACTGTCTACGTCGTCGCATTTCCTTTCCTTGGGTGATTATGTAGAGTCTTGTGGTGTCACGTCTCTACCCCCAAGGCCAGAGACCAAGCAATGGTTCAAAATATCTAAAGTAAGGGTGACCTATTAAAATGATTTATGTATTGAAAGCAATAGTAGCACGTTGGGCCCAAAGAATGAATCAATATATTACCTATGTCTAATAGAATTGTAGGATGTGGTCACATGAATACTGGTATTCTAAGATTGTTATGTAGGGGGGTTTTGAAAATTTTAATTCAGTCAGGATTATATTGAGGATTATAGGGATGGAGACGTACACTTTTCTATTGGGGTAGAGACACTTGCGATTATGGGCTTTTACATTCAATCCCGAGCCTTCTTCAGGATCTGACCCTGAGTACACTGCCGGCCACTTCATTGTATCCACAATTTGGCGGATTTGGTGGATTCTCACTGTAGCTGTGTTGGTTTAGACGAAGCTCAACTCAGTCACAAACTAATAGCAGCTTGTGTTCCTTTAAATCAGGTGATTGTCGCTTGGAATGGTATCGCAATCTCAGCCTTTGCAAGGGCTTCTCGCATTCTCCTTACAGAGCCGCCTGGTGTTCGCTACGAATTCCCTGTTACTGGGTGCCATGTGATTTTTCCTCTCTGTTGCTCTTCTCTTGAACTACGTCCACTGAGTGTGCACTAGGTCTTACCTCGGATGTCATTGTTTTGTTATCTAAAGCTTGTCAAAGCGCTTGTATCAATATTTACAGTAAAATTGGACTATTTCAGGAACTTCTAGACAAAATTATAAAGAGAATCTTCCCCATGTCTCATTGAGAGGTCTTCCTACAGTTATAGTGATCATTCAGAGATCTCCCAATGGGGAGATCTAAATGTAATCACTGTGATAATAAGGAGACCTGCCAATGAATCATGTCATAGACTTCCTTTATGATGCAATTTAAGAGTCTTGAAACAGTTCAATTTTACTGAAAGAAATGTTAGTTCTTGCAACAGTATAGAGTACCTCTTATTCTGTTTAAGATTACTACTTGGTTTGCGGAGCTAATGAGTTATGTTGGCAGCGCAGCCAAAGGAGTACTTGACAGCGGCAGAGCGTGCAGCACTTTTTGTGAAATCCAAGTTGTACAATGAGAAGACCAAAAGATTAACTCGCAGCTATCGAAATGGTCCTTCTAAAGCCCCTGGTTTTCTGGATGACTATGCTTTCCTTATTGCTGGCCTTTTAGATCTATTCGAATGTGGGGGAGATTACAAGTGGCTCCAGTGGGCGCTCGAGCTTCAATCTTCTCAGGTGACCTCTTCGGTTCTCGGCTTGTTAGCAGTATTCGAACTGACATTGAAATTGACCATCCATCTGTTAAAACTGTAAGCTCAGCAGTGGTTTGTAAAGCTCCATACATGGCACCTTGCCCTAATGCATATTAGTGGTTCAGTCGATCTTCCATAATATAGTCATGCATGGTAGTTCTTTTTGCTACTCCCTCCAAAAATATAAACTAAATAGTTAAGTGTTGATGATTAGCCTTTTTGTACCCCTGCTATCGTTAGGATAGCTAAAAAATGAAAACCTCAATTTCGAATGGTGATCGAGTGAAAGCTAGACATTATACCGTAGATGAAAACCTGGCTATTCAAACCTTTTAATTCACAATGACAGCTTTTTTCTACTTCCAATTGTTAACTAATGTGGATGTCCGACTGTTCTTTTGGCACCCTTTTATTAGGATGAATTATTTTTAGATAAAGAAGGTGGAGCATATTACAGCACTCCTGAGGGTGACCCATCCATCCTGTTCCGTATGAAGGAGGACTACGATGGTGCCGAACCATCTGGAAATTCTGTGGCAGCCCAAAACCTTCTCCGCCTGTCATTGTTGGTGGCAGGGGATCTCTCCGAAAGCTTTCACAACTCAGCTGAGCATCTTCTGGTAACACACTCAGACCTCTTCACTGTCACAGCGTTGGTGCCCAAAAGGGTCGTGGTTTTATGATACTGTGGCATTAAAGAAGTCTTATGGGCCTTACGAATTAGGAAGATGGTCTAGAACCTTTTTACACTTGTCATGTTCCTTACTATCACATTTCTATGCAATTTCTTGTGACATAACAGAGTGAGATAGTGAGAGCGCAGAAATTTTTTTGAGCTGGTTACGTCTGTTTATTTTTAGTGTTTTGGGATAACTGAGGGGAAGACATTAGAGAAGGTGATATTAAAGAGGTCTGGTGGCATGTTTGCATGTGCTTTTTTCGCAGTAACCTGTGGTAGCTGTTATTATTGCTTTACAATGTATGCTTACCATTGTATGTTTGAATGTTTTTGGTGTACAGGCTGTTTATGAGCAACGGGTGAAAGAGGTGGCCATGGCTGTACCCCTTCTCTGTTGTGCATTTGATTCGTTCAATGTTCCTGCTAAGCGTCAAATCATCATTTCTGGTGCTCGAAATGCACCAGATAGTGAGGCTCTTTTGACTGCTTGTCATGCTCCCTTCGATCCTGACAAAACGGTAAGTGCTCGGAATGCCATCGTTTCAGTTCATTTGTTTACTAAGGCCAGGGGTCCATAAACTGGTCAGTTTATGGACCGCTCACCTTATTATCTTTAATTGAATTCATTTTTTTCACATATTGGATGCTTGCTGGTCAAATCCAATTTCTGTTTTGATTTTCAACTTCTTCCCCGATTATTGACCATTTTATTTATTACACTTGTAAGCTACTTGGGTCAAAGCCCAAACTACATTATATAGCTTGTCCAACTATTGACTTTCCAAATTTAAACTGAAGCTTTGTATGAAAAGTATATCACCTTATCCAACAAAAAAACATATATTTTGAAGGTTATTACTCCGTATTAAATAATATGATTTTCTTCGGCTTTGAACTTAAATAGTCTTATTCATTTAGTGTTAAATATTTTGTTTCATTTGAGAATCAAATGTAACACTGTATTATTTTCATTCATTTATATTATAATCGTGTTGAAGTGGGAATGCTAACCCTGACCTAGAATTGCTATTCCAAAAGTGTCTTACAAATTGGTGACCCTGATGTGTCACTGAAAGGTACGGATCTAGCAAACTGTAATCTAAAATGTTAGAAAATCTAAAAACGTCTTACAACCTTGGTGACCTTGGTTCAACCCGTGGATGCTGGTAGATCGTTGTGGGTTGGTGTCACTGTCGAGAAGGAAAATGGGGAAGTTCAACATGGTTTCATTCATAACACGTGTTTGCAATTTTCTACTTCTTTTTGTAGGTGTTCTTGATTGATGAGGCGAATCCAGAAGAAAGGGCTTTCTGGCAGTCGGTCAATCCAGTGGCGTTTGCAATGGCACGGAGAAGCCCAGATGGAAAAGCATTGGCCTATGTGTGCCAGAACTTCACATGCCAAGCGCCTCTGGCTGACCCTGTTGCACTAGAGCAGCTGTTGCGGCAAACCTTTACAGGACCCAAGATATCGTCATTCAAATTAGGATCCGTGTCAAAGTAACGAAAAGAGGCTTTCATGTTCTAACATGTACTTTTCAAGTGCTCGTAAAGGTTAGTGTGGACGTGCCCTCTATTTTGGGGTTGTGTACGCTCTACTCCCAATAGCAAAGCCATTTATACTTGGGACGCCTTAAACTGGGCACGAGAGGTCTAGTGAAAACAATTGGACAGGGTTCAACAGCTTATGTTATGTACAGGAAAGACTTTGGGAATCGAATGCCAATGTAGAGGTGACATGTTTATGAATTATATCAATGTAGAGCTTGTCAATACATGTAACTTGAGGCGTCTTTAAAATCTTTTGAGCTGCTCGATGCCCCTGTGTAAATATTCTACAGCGAGGTTTGGATTCAATCGCCCAAAATGTGCAAACATGCTACACAAAAATGTGTGGTGAGTTAACTCCATGCAATGCTGCTTTTGACTGACAAAACTCATGTGCTTGATGATCACAGCTCCAACTCATTCTGGTGTGTCGTCTCCCTCTGTTGTCACTTTGTCAGATTCTGTTCTTTTGATTGAAGGCGATGCTTTAACCTAGGAGTGCCCTGAAGTCCATATTGGGGATGATGAACATAGCGCTTCCCGGCAATGTTTTGTCCAACTTAGACCCGGTTTATACATGCTCTGGGGCTGGATTTGCCTTCAATTCGGCCCCAATTCACCACTCCGGACCTAAATAATGTAAAGTGGTGAGGCTGGATTCTAGGGCCGGATTGCCAATTCATCACTTGGCCTTAGAATGTAAAGTGGTGAGGCCGGATTCTAGGGTCGAATTTCTGATTAATGTGCTCTTGGATTTTCTTAATGCTCAATTAAAAAAACATAAAACATGAATATTTCCTTTCTATTCTTATTGTTTTTTCTAATTCAAAAGCATAAAAGAGAGATTTTTTTAATTTTTTGTTCTTTTTTCTTCTTATTTGTTCAATTTCAAATATAAAAAAGATAGTTTTAAGATTTTTAAAACCTTTTTTTTGTATTCCTACTTTACCTATTAATTTTAAACTTTTCCTTTCTTTGCCTATTTTTTCTATTTAATTTTTAATTTTTTTAAGCCATATTTAAATGAAAGCAAACTTCATTTATTATAATATATATTTTTATTATTTACTTATAAAAAAATCAATGTACATTAAATCACATTCCCTATTTTCCTACTTTTGCAAAATGGTAGACTATTCATGTTTTAAAGGAAACCTGCCTACGCAAGATAGAATAAGTGTTTTGGCAAAAAGAAATAGATTTTTTCATACAAATATAGCAATGAGAAATAAAGAGAGCAATTGAATATTTTTTTTTACGAAGTATAAATTTTTTATAAGTTTTTAAAGTGTATTGTTCGATTGGCTCAAAAGAATCTACATATTATCCCAAAACCAACAAAAAGTCAATGTATGCATGATGGCTATCTTACCACCTAAAGTAGTTATAATATTTTCTAACATGGTCACAACATAAAGGAATAAAAAAATCACTTACTTTGATGAATTGATACTAAAAAGGTCGAAGTTTCTAAAACAATCACTAATAGCTCATCACCTAAGGCATTGATTTTGGCCACTAACCAAACTAATGAAGTCCCAATCTCATCTATTGAAACTTTTTTGTCATGGGTTGATGTAAGACTCTAATGAGTCATTTCCTAGGTGCCTATCCCAAATGGTTTGCCTATCATAGGCAAATTTACCTTAGTATCATTAGTATTATTTCTTATTTTCAATTCTATATTGACGCTTATGCAAATAGTCCTTATTATTTTATTTTTTATTTTTTGGAGAAAGAAATGAGTCTAGACATTGATTTGTCACTCAAGGTGTGAAGCATGTGAATTTTAATTATAGAATATTTCGGTGGAAAATAGAAAAAAAGTTTTTATTCTCTATTGTTTTTTCTTGAAGTTTTTTTCTTATGTTGAAATTCTTTTTTAACATTATTTCTTTTTTAACTTTAAAAAAAAATTAATTTAAAAAATTTCATTATATTTATCTCCAAGGTTTCTATTTGTATATAGCTAATCATTGGCCTTCACTGCAAAGCTGTAATGCGATAAATGGAAAATCAGTGATAGAACATAAATCTTCAATGTCATAGAACAAGCAGACCAAAATTATCTTGTTTCACTTCTTATCTAGTTTGTTTGTGAAATCAAAGGGTTTGAAAATAAAATAAAAAATAAAATTCTTTTCATCAATGGTGGAGATTTGTACAATCTAATGGAGGAGTCCAATTCAGCCCCAGTCCGGACCTAGATGGGAAATTGGGCCACCCAAAACCTTGTCCCAATTGCCAAAATTGTTGTATGATTTGGTGCCAAAACTACGCCACCTTAGGCGACACGTAGGATAAGTGGTGGTTTCAATCTGGCCCTAGTATAAAGCCTTTGGGCCAGATTTGGAGAAATTGAACCATCCTATTGGTTCAATCTTGGAGAGTTCCAGCTGTCCTTCAATCAGGCCCAAGTATAAACTAACCCTTACTTCTCATTCAACCAAAGTAATATTGGAATCTTTAAAATATAACCTTTTTGTATTGCCTAAATAATATATTTACACAATGATTTAGAAAAAAGCGTGTAAAATTTCCAAAAATTGTGTAGGCACTATAAAGGGTACAACACTCTTTTTAAACTTTGTGCAGTGAGTAATTTGTGCAACCAGGCTATTACCACCTAGATGTCAAAAATACTAAGGTGGACCAACAAAATTCATGGGTACATTTTTGTTTTGAAATGTACCCCACTTTGGATCATAGTAGTAGAATTGAGAAGATAATGTTAATAGATTGCTTCATCTAATATTTTTGAGATGAGATTTTGGGAATTACATTTGCATAGAGCCCAAAATGGATAGTAGTACACGGGAAAGTGTTACATTGGGGCAAGGTCAATAGATGTAAATCATACATTTTTTTTTATTGATTTTCTTTTTAAAGTACTTAAAGTCCCATGCTAGCTGGAATATTCAAAGACACCATTTCTTTCTAATCAAGTTTATAATTAGATGATGAATTAAATGCTTCAAGGTAAAGATGTGTCCAAATAACTTTTCATCCATCCAAATGAATGCTATCCTCTAACAAAAAAATTATGAGTATGATAAGTCCCAATATGATAGAAATTTAGGCAAGTTAAATAGTTTATGTAGAAATTTAAGCCAAAAAAAATTGTTACAATTCAAAATTCAAAAATAATTTAGACATTGAAGACTTTTAATTAATCTTAAGAGCTTTAAACTTTTATCCTAAAACAAATACAAAGACTTCATTTTGACAAAATTGACTATAGGCATGGAATACATTGTGTCTACTTTATACTTTCACCTTGCAATCAATCTCCAACTTCAAAGTTATTGTAATTTCTTAAAGACTAGACATTCAAATTTTGAACAATCAACAAATGAACGCAAAACACAAAAATGTTTTTTTCATAATTGATCAATTTTTTTAAAGATTTTTGTACTATTTCTTTATCATTTACATAATATAAAATTGGCTTTGCAAATATTCTACAAATCAATTATAGGTACTAGTAAGTTTGGCTTGACAAAGTAACTCTTTCATTTCAAAATGACCCTTGAGTTCAAAAACAACTTGAATAAAAAAATAAAATAAAAATATTCAATAATTGTTATGATTAGAACTTAACATTTTCAATTTTTTTTTTTATAAATCTTATGAAAATCACAAATATTCAATCTACAACTAATTTAGAAGGAATTTTCAATTCTTGATTTCAAATTTGATTGAAAAATATTGGTGATTGAAAAATATTGATTTTTGTACTAGTTAATTTAACCATATGGATATGATCAGTGAATCATATTTTACAGTCTTTGTTTGAGAGCCATCATCAAATTATTATTTTAAGTTTCATTCTATAATACATCTTTAACTCTTCATAATTTTGGAAATCTAAACTATCCTTTGGTCTTCAAGTGTTTAAAGTTTGAAAACCTATGAAAGTTAGTTTTCATAACCTAAGAAATTGGAGTTTTTTAGCCAATGCTATAGACTACACTAATAATAAAACTTAGTGTTAATCATAGTTACTAAATAATTTTAAAATGCTATAAGTTTTTATTCTTAATGAATCTTTTTACCAACTATGTTTATAGAGATAGTTACCCTCTTTTGAATAGTATTGATATCTATATTCTTGGTACGAATTTTTACCAAGAGTAAAAACTTATAACATTTTCAAATCAATGGTAACACTAAATTTCATTATTAGAGTGCTAACAGAGTAAAAATTTCCCTAGTGTGCATCTGTCTGCTCGACGGTGTTTCATCCACGAGCAGGCGAAACCTCACGATATTCATCCACGAAGGCAAACAAGGCAACAGTTACATGAGTTTGAACAGAGCCGGTTCACAGTGCGGACCGATGCTCACTTCTTAATTAGCCCGCTTCTTAGCCTTGTTGCACTCCACTTGCTTCCCTCCACACTCAATCTCGTCTCTCAAAGAGTACAAATGCCGACACTGTAGCTTGATTTTACGCAGTCTCTTCAGTAAGCTCCATAAATGTGATGATCCATTCAGCAAGCGACGGTAGAAGACTTTGTGCCACATGAAGCAGACAACTGCATGCGCGGTACGTCATGAAATAGAAACTTAAGGAGTCAATCGCTAGAGTTGCCATGCGCTATTTGCCGAGGAGCTTTTCCTGGTGCTAGGGTTAAAGGATTGACGCTGATGTCTGCGGTGCGGCTTAATGGCTTCGGAGTGACAGCGACGCCGGCGGGGATCAAGAGGCTTGGAATCGATGGAATGCCGTGAAGAAATGACGTACTTCCCGAATGGTCCCTGGCCTTGTGTCCATTGCACACTAAATTCAAACTTTTCTGATGTGACTCTTGCGTGTTCTGGTTGAAATCAATCTTCCGAATGATCGAATTCCTGTCGTTTCGTTGTTTGAGTCGTGGTCGTTGATTAATTAATGCTCATCCTGTAGGGGAGTGTCGTTAGTTGCATTCAGAGAGGGATGTTTGTTTGGCTTGATCGAAGGAAACCGGAAAAAAAGCTTACGGGATTTATCTTCTTAATCAGTGGAAGAGTGTTCTTCGATCTGTTAATGTGAAGTAAATTCAATTCTGGAGCGATCGAGATTTCAAATTTGTTCAGAGATCGCATATGGTGTTGATGGTAAGCTAAAAGGTTGTCCTCGGGAGTTACGTTAATTGCAGTTCATTGTTATTTTCGTAGCTGACTCCTCCGTTTCGTAGTCATATGATGCTCTTTCGCTTGGAATAAATTAATTAATAGGAAGCGCTTCGTTTAGAGTCCGCATATCGAGTGGAATGTAGTACTGTCGCTACAGTGTAGGAATAAGAAGTTAGAGATCTGTCGCAACAAACTTTGTTGCAATGTAATTGTGAATTACGTCTGCTTCCGCCTCACAATGAATGCCATTGGATATGTGTTGATATGACAATCTCACTGAATTTCGTATCTCAGGAGTCATGTTACTCCAAGAATAAGCGTAGGGACGGAACCGGATATGACGGCGGACATTTCCATGACGTCTATGTCTGATACTGTGACGATGTTCAGAGAAGAATCGGTGAGGGTCTTAGGGAAGACGATGACAGATTTTTCCAGAGCGAAAAATTGTAGAAAGTAGCTCGTTAATTTGATTTATTACTTGCATTTTAGAGGGAGACCGAGAGGTATTGCGGAATGGTCAGGATTATTAATTTTGTTGAACACTTGTGCGCTGTGAGAGTACTCTATCCTCGATCGTCTACTCACCATATACGTCTTCCGTCGGCACGGGTGGTGCATTTATTCGATCCGTCGATCAATCGCAGTAGTGCTGTTTCTCTTCGACACAGATTGCACGCTGTAAATTCTTCTCGATCGTTTGCTGTACTGCAGGGATTGAATGATTGATCAAGATTCTTTCGCATGAATGCACTGTTTTAAACAATGTGGCGGCTGAAAGCACCTACAAATTCTTTCTAATTATGCAATTACGCTGCGCGCATTTATTTGCTCTCTGACTGACCATGTTTCTCATTATTTTGGTGTTCGTGGATGTTTTGTTCTGTAATTTATTTAATTATGTGATCTATTTACATTCTGCCACAGATCGTGCTGCGTCGAAGGGGTCAAGGTTCTTTTAGGATAGTGAAACTCTTTAGTTTCTAAAAGCGGAGGAAGGTGACAAGCCAGATGGCTCTCTACATTCAATCGTATGGCAGAAGAAGAAAAATGGAGTTTATGAAGTAGTTTTTTACATAAGCCAAGTGGATTTAGGATCATCTGGCAAGTGAGACACGCTAGGTTTAACTAAACTGCTTAAAAAGGTCGAGTGCAACTGTAGAATTGTAGTGAGATTTCATCATGGTGGATGTCGGACCTTCTTTGGTATACGGATTACAGGTACTCCATCTTCCAAAACGAATTCAAGGTTTATTCACAGGAACTTATGTCGTCGACGAACGAGTGAAATATTCGTTGTGAGACAGAGAGCTTTGAATGTTCAGAGATTATGTCTGCAGCGCCCAATGGATGTTATCAAACATTCTTTAGTGCGGCTTCCTCTGGTGCGGAAGAGAAATAGAAGACTTTGAAGCTGCAATAGATTCTTTCACGGCTCTGCATATCCTGGTCTTCTCTTCACGTGTAGTTAACTACCAGGTTTGCATAGTGACAATTGTGGAATTCAAAAAACATATATACTGTCTGCGGAATTGTTTGAGAGTGAATCCTGGGAAACTAAGCTGATTAAGAGTTGGAGTGAGGTTTTGCAATGCAGGAAAACATACCAATTAGGACGACTTTATTTTTGGCATTTCAGAGCTTTGGGGTGGTATATGGTGAGCTGGGCACCTCACCTCTGTACGTGTTTCGGAGCGCCTTTTCTGGCAGGCTAAGTTTGCACGAAAGTGATGACGAGATATTGGGCGTCTTGTCCTTTATCTTGTATACGCTGACAATCATTCCGCTTATCAAATATGTGTTCATTGTGTTGAGTGCCAGCGACAATGGCGAAGGTGCACAATTCCTATCAATATTTTCCATAATCACCTGATTGCACTGCACTTGTATCTGATTGACTTTGGATGATAGGTACGTGCAGCTTCACGAAGGCACTGCTTTAAGATTTGGGAGGATGCAATCAGGTCATAACCGTGTATCTTAAACGTGATGTGACTGAACAGGAGGAACATTTGCTCTCTACTCTCTTTTATGCCGTCATGCCAAGCTCAGCTTATTGCCCAATCAACAAGATGCTGATTTACAGCTGTCGACTTATAATGTGGAGATTCGACAACAGACAACGGGTGGATTGAGAGTGAAGAATTTTTTTGAGAAGTTCGAATGGGCTCGAAAGGGTCTCCTTGTAGTGGTCTTACTTGGGACCTGCATGATCATAGCGGATGGTGTTTTTACACCCGCCATGTCTGGTGCGCTGCATCCTCTACGCTTGCCTGTTTGTGGGCCTCTTTTTTGTCTTTCAAATGCCCGCAAGTCATTTATATTTTCTAATTGATAATTTCACTTTTGTTGCAGTGTTATCAGCTGTTGCAGGTATCAAAGTCGCAGTACCGAATCTTCCAGACGGTAATTAACAACACCCATGCTGCTCTCTCCTTATCTTCCCCTCGCGAATCATGTTATAAGGTTCAAATTCGGCGATTGATGTGTGCCTAACTAAATAGGGTGAGCTATGTGGACAGGTGCAGTTACAGGCGTGTCATGCGTCATTCTGGCGGGCTTATTCTCAATTCAACATCGTGGCACCCGCCGAGTCGCTTTCTTATTTGCACCGATTGTTCTTTTGTGGCTTTCCTGCATCTTTATAATTGGGGTATACAACATAGTAGCTTACAATCCACAGGGAATCTGGGCTGCATTCAATCCAGTGTACATGTACAAGTTCCTAAAACTAGCTGGGAAAGATGGTTGGGTATCCCTCGGTAGTGTCGTCCTGTGCATTACAGGTGAGTGCCCCTTTTTCTGCTGATTTGTGGTAGGTTTTTCTTTCTAGTACTCAAATCTATGAGAAATTGTACTGCACAATTTATTCCCTCAGTAGAAAACATCGGGAAAAAACAGAACTCAGTCATAATGACTGGGTTTACTAAAAATTTAGTGAGTGTTTTAAAGTGTGCTGCTGTGAAAGACTTCGACATGTAATCATACAGAATGTGGCTTCATGTATGTATAACAGTCATCGTAACTACTTCTGCTGGTGTATATGTTGCAGGAACTGAGGCTATGTTTGCAAATTTTGGCCATTTTAATAAACTATCTATCCAGGTATTATTTTAACCTCTGTCAGAAGTAGTGATGTAATCCGTGGTATAGTTAGTGATAAGTCACTCATGTACTAAAGTTTAGCTCGATGTGTTTGAACCTTTTTTTCAAGCTCTGAACAGATATCACCTGCGGGACCTGCAAATGGTGAATTAGGTGGACCTATGAATGCCTGTGCACAAAGAACTTATCTCTGCCGTTGCAATTTGGTTACAGATTGCATTCGCCACAGTGGTGTATCCATCACTGATGTTGGGATATATTGGGCAAGCTGCTTACTTGACCAAGAACCGAAACGATGTGTCAGAAAGCTTCTACAAGTCGATTCCAAGTAACCTCAATTCATATCACTGGTTACCTTTGTATGATTGAGTTCATGCAAGTGATGCAACGTACTGGTTGGCAAACATTGGCCTGTGGAAAGTCGGTGCAAATCATTCCATTCGGATATACTTACTAGTGAAGATTACATATACGGATCAAGCGCACTAGAGGGAAAATGGGTGCGAGAGAATCTTCCCTGTTGTCCGACAGTGGCCATTTGGATTGACAAGTTTCTCTTTTATGTCAATGTGCAGAGCCTTTCTTCTGGCCTGTTCTGGGGATCGCATCACTGGCAGCTATATTGGGTAGTCAAGCTGTCATTTCAGCGACTTTTTCAATCATCACGCAATGCGCATCGCTCTGTTGTTTTCCAAGAGTCAAAGTAATCCATACATCACAGAGAATCCATGGCCAGATATACATACCTGAAATCAATTGGATCCTGTGCGTGTTGTGTATTGGTGTAACAATTGGCTTTAGGAATACCATCACTATTGGAAATGCATATGGTATGTACATGCTTTCTAAAGTTCAACCAGACATATCCTTAGAACTACTATTTCGCTGCAATACCAGTGTTGTTGGTTGGTCATTTACGTAAACCTCTAACTTTCGAATAGAATACCAGGTAACTTGGTTGAGTGGCTGAACTTTTGAGTTGCATGTCTGGGTTGAGTGAGTGAGTTACAGCTTGAGTTGCATGCTTTAATTGCGTAATAACACTATGGTATCTATCAATGAAACGTAGTGTTTTTTTTATTTCTAATTATTTTGTCCAGGAGCCAACAAGTTGATTTCGTTGCAGGTCTTGCAGTAATAACAGTAATGCTTGTGACAACATTTCTCATGACTTTGGTAATATTGATCGTGCGGGGACGACACCTAATTGAAGCTCTGGGTTTCCTACTAATATTTGGGTCTATTGAGACACTCTTCATCTCTGCCTCTTTCATGAAATTTCCACAAGGAGGATGGATTCCGTTGGTGTTGACTTCAGTTTTCATGATCGTCATGTTCATATGGAATTATGGGACTTCCAAAAAACACGAGGCCATGGACAGCACAATCAGGTGGGAATCGATGATTTCTTTGAGGGTGCTTGATGAAAGCGTTCCTGTCCCGGGTATTGGCCTTTACTACACAGAATTGGCAACAGACGTTGTTCCGCTAGTTTTCTCTAATTTTAACACTCATCTGAGGGCGTTGCACACGTTTGTGGTACTGGTCACTATAAAATCTGTTCCAGTGCCTTCCATACCTCCAAACGAGCGCAATCTCTTCTCACGAATTGGTCCTAAGCGCTACCGGCTGTTCAGGTAACTTAAAACCGTGAACTCCAGACTGTGATGTAAATTTCCTGAAAAATTGTGGCTTGAAAATTCAGTTGGCCAGAGTGCTACTTTTGGAGTAATTTATACAGCTCATCCTTGTGGGATCCTTGTGGGATTCTGTCCAGTGAACGGATACGGTAACTCTTCGTTGATACCCTTCTATGAGGTCCTCTCAAATGCTTGAATATGAATCGTTTTAAAATTTCGTTTCTGTTAACCTGTCGGTTTTACTGGCAGGTGTACTGTTCGCTATGGATACAAAGACATACACAAAGCCGATGAGAGGTTTGAGGAGATGCTCTTAGCAGATATACGTGACTTCATCTGGACAGAAGACGATGAAACAGAATTCGTTGGCGAGGATGAGGCCAATGTGGAAATGAGACCATCAATTCAAACCATTCTCCCAAGGAGCTCAGTTCATCCTGTGGAATATGACTCGGATATTGACTTTGAGGTATCGTATTCTATTTCCCTTCGTTCTGGTGGTTGTGGGAAGTATAACTCACTTCTTTGTTGGTTTCTATGATAGTCTCTCATTAATGAGCCCATGAAGTGGACCAAATAGCATCCTTTTCATCTTCCAACAATGGAAGAGGATCCAAAATGAACGGGTTAATGAGAGGATTCTCCCATTGCAAGATGATTGCGGGAATGGTCCACTCCGACTAGTACCCGAAATTGTATTCGATTTGATGTTTTCCAACGTTTGATCTAGAAACATGCTAGTTCACAAAAGTTTATAAATTTTACATGAAAACTGGAGTTTCCATTGCAGATCGTGGCACTGATTAAAGCATAATTGGTGTTTTTTTGCTTATGATGAAGGACAATGCCAGTGAGCATCCTTCAGACGCAACTGGCATGAGACCGAGAGTACGTTTCAAAAGTAGCGAACTTCAAAGAGTTCTCGAGAGATCTAGGCAAAGGAAGCGAAGGGAGCTCCGAAAGCTGAACGAGGAACTGAGCAAAGGCGTGGTCTACATTGTGGGTCACTCTTTTGTGGAGGCATCCAGCACATCGTCAAGGGCCAAAAAGTTTGCTATCAACTATGTTTACGACTTTTTGAGACGGATATCCAGGGGACCTTCGGTGCAGTTACGCTTACCTCGAGAAGCTACCATCGAAATTGGTGTGATCTACAATGTATAGACAGAATCCTCTGGTGATTGTATCAAACATGTCATTTTCTTCCAGACAGGTCCAACCCCGGCTACATTATTGTGTGAAACCAACTCCGGTTACATCATTGTAGGAAGTAAATTGCGCTCATTGAGGAAGAGGCTCCCCTACCGGTATAAATTACAATTAATTTATTTCGGCATTGGACATGAGACTCACGATTCAGTTACCCCAGCTATCACAGATTAAATTACAATTAATTCAGTTAACCTTTCTTTACTATCTGCTACAGAAACATCTGCATGCTTAGATTGTAATTTACAAAAGCTTCGCTTCGAAGCACAGACTGTAATTTACATAGCTCTTTTGTCGTTCAGTCTGAAACCAAACAATTAAAACCATTACTGTTTTCTCCCATGCCACCTGTTCTATCACCGTTCATTGGGCGGGTACTATAATTGCATTTGGCGAATGATTTGGCAATATTTGGCATATCCTTACAATGAGATCGGACAATCATATAGCTGGAAAAAACGGTCTGTCTCGAAGGAGACAATACCACTACAGAAATCCCAAAGAAGTTTAGCCAATGCTCATAATGTGGTCCCTTCCACTACAGAAAAAACAAAGAAATTTGGCCAGTGCTCATAATGTGGTCCCTTACAAGAGCATGGTCCAAATTCATAATACAATCAACGCTCTCTAATTGCATTCTACAATTGAACATTCTTTAAATGTTTTCCCTTTATGGTTCGCCAAAAGTGAGTGGTTTTACCCCCCTCTAGGAACACAAATAAGTGCCTGTAGGTAGTGGACTATGAAAACCGTAACTAGTTCCACCGAGGTCCAAAACAATATGAAATAACTTGGGTTAGAAGCATATTCCTCTTGCCTTGCAAAGCAAATCTTGAGGGCACGAGCATCCCATTGAAAACCGTAACTAATTCCACCAAGGTTCAAAAAATATGAAACAATTTAGGTTGGAAGCATATTCCTCTTGAAAATTTTGAGGGGACAAGCTCACCAAAAGGGGATCAGCGCTTAGCAGGTCGCTCTACGTACAAACCCACTCTAGATAGCCAGTGCAAACTCACCGCCTCCTCTGGGAAGTAGGCAATGACTGCAGACGAATTGAATCAAATAGAGTGATAGTACAATATTGATTCGAATAATGAAAGGATATCGATGATTGTTTGCTCAATAACCTATAGACCTTGTTGCAAATGATCATTCCTCTCGTCACTTCTTGGTTCACTTGCAGACCTGAATAAATTCTGTAATTGGAAACTCTTCTACCGCATTCTACTTTTGGACTGTTCTGACTTTGGCAGTCCTAAGAAAATTCTTGAGAGCATACAGTCTTGAGTCAATGTCCCTAACTTCCTGGTCATCATCGTAGGGTCTCTCCAGCATGACATCAAACCTTCCTGTTGCATACAACCATGCATCATAAAGATGATTACAAGATGATCACAAACTCACGAGGTATATAACACATGAATATTGAAGCATGTTACTTAGCGTCAATTAAGCTAATTGTAAAAAATTCACCACTCTAATAATGCTACCCACTCTAAATGTCAACCAATCCCTTGATTGGATGATAATGAACAGTGTAGGCAATAGATAGGGTTTTTAGAAGGGTTGCTAACACTATTAGGTGACGTATAACTAATAGCATTGAGTAGTCTTCCTTGTGTAGAATAATAGATGAAAGATGAAAGATGAAAGATGGGTATGTCAATTTTCTCACCTGATTTGTCTATGGAGGATGAATCACCGTGGAAGTCCTTCAAACTACCACTTGTGCCACGCGACTCAGAACAACTAATGTCAAAACCCTCCATCCTTGCATATCTTCAAATATGAGTACACAATTAGTCTGAAGCCCACTTCCCTTATATGACGTCTATTTGATTCGTATGGGTAAATTTGACTGATATAGAAATTTCTTCACGTGAAATCAAACAATGACAGCAATCAACAAGACATACTTGTGGAGTTTTGCTTTGACGTCTCTCAAAACGGTGCCTGGAGAGCTGGCCCTTGAATCACGCCTTGAACCAAGGTGTTCCACTACCTGCAAACAACCATTTTGCGGTTAACAAAGGAACGCATTCGGTGTTTCACAAAGACCATGTCTAGAGTTAACGATTAGAGATTATATTGGCATCATGTTAGTCGTTGAGACCCAAAGGGTCTACGTTGAAGAAGTTGGTGGTTACCGAATTTTTTCAATGTACCCTCTACATAGTACAAACTTGTCAATTACCTACTTAACTGGGAAAAATGATCAGATTCTCTTACAGGCTCACGCTCATCATCGGTAGTGAAGCATCGCGGAGTTGATGCCGAACCCGACCCCTTATTAACAAGTCCTCGCATTGGCTGAAGTCCAATATTCCTATTCCTGCAAAGGTTCTGAACGTAATAAGCAATAAATCTTAAGAATGACGCAAAAAACATAATTCATAAGTAAATACATTCCTGGAATAAACATTACCAAACAGGCGACGGACTGATGTTCTCTCGCGCATAACGGTGGCTCTCCCGAGATGTTTTGCTCCTCCCTGATTTCGAGCTCGCCTGAGTTTGGGGCACCAATTTCAACGAATCAGAAAAGCACCTGAAAGGATAGTTAAGCTCAACAAGGATAAACACGCTAAATATACGGTACTTAGAATTAAAGAAAGACTGATGTACCTCAACAGGAGATGCACTTCTATTTGAGGCACTCAATGGCTCAAGACCATGGCGAGCGCTCTTTGTCAACACCGATCGTTGTCTCCCAATTCCAGAAATCTCTCTGCTCACAAGTACGAATATGCCTCCTTAGTTATCATAAAAGTTGCATGGTTTATATGCTAATTTCAGAGATTGAATCTCACATTAATGTTGCATCCACGAGGTTTGATAAAAGGCATATGCTATGACCTCACAACTGACAAGAGAGAGGGAATATGATACTCAATTGCCAAGGAACACCTCTAGATACTCACCTGGCATATGGATCTTCTGATCTTGCTGACGATGGCCGGGAATATATTTCACGAATGGGTCTCCGCTCCCCAGGAGAACGTCCTATGCCATTGATACTCCCCTCTCGAGACTGAGTGCGGGAGTTTCTAAAAGAAGGGCAAGAGGATGGACGGGAGGTTGGTCGGGAGCCTGCAAAGTTAATCATAATATAGGGTGGTAGTGCACATGGCATGAATGATACACAAAGTTCTTCCCCATTTCATGTGCTTCCAAACAATAGTGCCCAGAAGAACACTTGCTTCTTCATTGCCATGTCATCTTTCATGTGGCACATTGCATCCCTAGAGCATGAAAAAATGAAAAAAGCGGTACTAAATCTCTCTCGACAATCCTCTATTAAGTTAGCTACTTGCTCAAATAGATCGGTGGGCATGCTTCCTCTACTTTCTCTCTAGTGTAATAAGCCTCTTAATCGTGAAGTTGGTCCCCGGTTCCACATGATTAATATACAGATGTCAACTTCGTGCGTGGGAAGTTGGGGTAAAGGCACATTCTTGAAAATACCGTCAATATTTCCATGACTCCATGTCAATGATTGGGCAAACTGAAGGTTTTGCTTACCAGGGGGAGTTTTCCGCCGTTTCCCTGTCGGCGTCGCTGTACGAGTTGACATAGGAGATGGTCTTCGGTTTCCATTAGGAATTCCACCACCCGCTCTGGTCGATGGCACTGAAAAAGTGTCCCTGATAGACCATTGAAGTCTTTAAATGCTGATATCTACATTGAAAGGGAATCACCATGTTGCACTTTCTAGGAGTGCAGAGCATTGAAGGTTCCCTCTCTGAAGAAAAGTTAATCGCAAGACAATTTAATAAAACTAAACTAAGTCGGTGACTTGTCAAAAATGAACCTGGGCCTTGTGCGAGATGGAGGCAGATCTCTGGACCCTTGAATCTTCAATCTGCATTCAAGCAGATAAGGTTACAAAACATGGACAGCGTATATATATTAACCAATGATGACCTGAGATATTACATAGACTTGCTATGTTGACAGTCATGTTCTGTCCTTGAATAGCAAAGAATATTAACGAAGTACAGATTAATTCAGCGCTCATGTTGAAGAACATGTACCTCCTTTTCAAAATGTCAAGTTCACTTTCTGACTCTCGTACCTTCACCCGTAACTTTTTCTCTGAATCTCGTAGATTCCTTACCTGGGCAGCCAATGTTCCTGGGAACTCAGCATATTTCTTCCACTTAGCACTGAGTTGGAATGGATGCGACAAAACAATTTCTCCTATTGAACCAAGAGAGAGGATCATGACCACATGCATGTCAAATTTGCGTGAATCTCTGGATACCACCTCATTCCGAAAGATTTGCAAAGACGACAGATCATGCATCCAATGCCACTACCTGTTCAGTAAGGGTGGTATTGTCTCTTGCTAACCGAGCGACCGCTTTCCGATGCACGTTGCGCTCACTTCGTACGTCCTCCTACACCTCCACAGAACAGTAACATCACAGAAGAATTCATATTGACTCACTAAAACTGGCTCAACATGATTCGCGAAGCAAACACTAAATAAGAAATTTTATCAGAACATGAAGGAAAAAATTTAGGTTAGGACAGGCACATCATCAAAAATGATGGCGTAATACCTACACGTCTTCACAGCCGGTGAAAATTAACTAACCTTGATCATCTTGGGGCTTAGCAGCTCCAAAGAGCAGCCAATACTTTCAGTACGAACGCACAAAGAGATAACTGACCTGTGAAAAGCATAAACACAAAATGACAATGTGTGTAATTCAAACAAAGAGCCGATAACCCTCCATTTTAGCGCAAGTCATACTACTCAAGAATGAACAAGCTTATTCCCTTCATTGCAAGTGCTGAGAGGACAGTAAGGTCTGCAGGTTTCTAACCTGTATTTGATCCAGCCTTGCGCGCAACATTTGTGTTTCCTTTTTCATGTCTTTCTGCAGTCGATACCTCTCTTTGAGTACTATGAACCCAACTCATTGACGTCAATGAATCAAAGAAATAATAACACGATGGTGTAACAAACGTCTATTGAGAAAGCAAGTTCCGTAATATCCACTAGTTTTCTTGACAACGGTTAAATTTTTTTTATCCTTCAGAAATGCGATAAACCGACCAACCTTAGCTTCGATTCTGGAAAATAGGAGATCGCACTTCTTTTGAGTGAGGGCAAGTTCTTTCTGGAGCTTCGTTCGTTCTTCATCACCCTCTCTGCTCGAATAACAAAGAATTAACAACAATCAGGGCAATCGTGAGAAATAAGCAAGTGTGAAAACAAGAATTCTTAAGCCGCATTACTTGAGGAGCGGAACAAGACCGTCCTTAAAAATCATTGGGGTGATGAAACTGATGAGCATTCCTAGGAAATCACAAATCAACCTTGAAACTCAAAGTGCAGGACCATTAGACATCGTCCATTATTCACGGATGTACCTTCGGTCGGTTTGCGTGCCGTAGCCGAACATCCTGCATGAATCCTCCATGCAAGAAAGCTGCAAGGAAGACACCAAGGAAGACACTTAGGAAATTTGATACGGCACTTGGAAATTTTCAAAGATAAAGCACTACAGCAGAAATCCACATGTAAACAACAAATAGCTTTACCTGAGCTGTGAGCAAAGAGTTTTCCTCCCTAAGCCTCCTAACCTCAGCACAGTCAGGATCGTTGCGAATGGAATCATCGTCATCAAGCAATCCATGACGATTCTGGTCCATCCTCTTTTGTAGCTGAGCCTTAACTTCTTCCAGTTCATCCCGCAGACGACGAATGGTGCGTTTCAATGCGTCTGGCTCGGGATTATCCTCGTGCAATAGAGGCAGGGGGTAATGAACTCTGCATAAAAGAAATTGAAATTGATCGACTCAATGCCGAAATGGTCAAAAGAAGGAATCATTTGAAATATCTTATTAAGCTTCAAGGAAGGTACCAAATATACCAAAGAAGGAACTATATCCTACATTTAACAATGGTAAAGATATGATTTGGAAGTTAAAATATTTGGCTATGAGCTTGCAAAGTGGACTTCCTATTCTCACTATCGGGACTGCAGGTTTGATGTGAATCCTACACCATTATCGTAAGCAAAGCAATCGCAATTTAGATTAAGAATGCAGAAATGAGGGATACCTATCAAACTCCCCAGTGTAGGTGAGGATGAGATATCGTTTATTACTTGTCGCGCTTCGGAGGGCCTGGCATCCCATATCACGCAACTTCCTGCTTCATATCCCCAGAGGCTCGTCTCAGTTGGACAAAACCGAGCTGAATACGGACAAATTAAAAGCAATATGGCGTGGAATTGCAAGCGCTTGTTTCACACTTAATCAGCTGAAATTATTGTTCTCAAGAAATGCACCAAAATGGAATAATGACAAGAGTAATAAGCCTTATTTTGGGTATTTTCAACCCAATCCAATCTCTTCAGAATATTGAAATGGAGAATCATTTGGCTTCCACAACGAGAAAGTGGGCACCTCGGCTCAGTCTCTCAACATCAGCTCTGAGTAAATTTGCAACTCATAAGATGAAATGTCTCACCTATTCTTCAGCAGTTCAAAGTCTTGGTAAGTTAACAGGTCCACGAACACGGAGTCTGATTCCTGTAATATAGCAGACCGGAGCATCTTCACGAACACAGAGAATTTCTTAAAGTTTCCTGTCTTTTGAGTGATCTCTTCGATGTCTGCTCAATCGCAGGCCACAATCATACAACAACCAATCTGCTCATGATTCTGTATGCAAAGTGGATTCACAATAATGGAGAATAAGGGAATTCTTACAAGGGTTTGAGTTGAGAACTTACATCTCGCCGTGAAGTCCCCACGCCACCGGGAACCATCGGATTTGTGCTCCGCCTCCACACACAGAGTATCCCCCGGAGCCAAAGACACAGTCAGCAAATACTGAACATTTTGAAATACAAGCTCCACCACCTGCTCGAACTCCGACCCGTGGTTGCTCATTTTGTCGGCACAGGGACACAATTAGGGACATACGAACACGATTATTCCTCGTCACCTCGTCTCTCCATCATCAACTTCAAACTCCCCACTACTGAAACCTGAACAATCCTCGAAGTGACTCTGACTCTCTCCTCGCCTATGAACTTTGCCTGACTACCCATCTCCGTGTGAAACTATCAACAACATCAAGAGTTCTCTTCCTCGCTAGAGAGTTCCTCATTTCCCTCTCATAGTCCTCAATCACAATAGATTGAAACCACTTCTGCACCTAGCAGCTGCAGAACCTGCACTCAAAAGCAGCCTTGTCATAAACAGATAAGCCAGCAATAGGCATTCCCATGACTTTCACTGTACAAAGCAAAAGCCTTCAAGAAAAAAAAGTTCATCATAGCAATGGCAAGAAAATGGAGTCCCAGACAGAAAAAAACTCGTTCACACTGAGCCAAGAAAAGTCAGTATTCGAAACGTTTGGTGGACAGCCTTGTACCGTGGTAACTTACCAACTGCAGCAGGCTATATAACTTCGTGTGCTTTTAGTTAAAATTGTTGAGATGGATAACTCACTCACTACGCATAGCACTTCTCAACAAACACTTACCAGAAATACAACGTCATCGTAATGTGTAATAGTATATTGATGAATTTGAAACATTTGAACTGTACAAGAGATATCTCATGAAGATGAAACTGGGAAGACTCAAAACAGTAGGATACATAGTGTGGCCACATGCTTCTCTGACTTCTCATCAAATGAAGGTTGTAGTCAAACTAGGTAGATGGACCTCCTAACGATAGCTCTTCGAAAAAAATAAATACAAAAGAGTGGGATTCTCTTATGGCACGCATCTGGCCTATCCTACCCGAAAATTGGGATCAATAGTTATGAGCGGTTAACTCCGAAACCGCTGGAACGGGAAACTCTCAAAGGAAACTAATCAGTAATCTAAAAACACTACTAAGATTCCACGTGTTGCGTGGGTGGTGGAGTCAATGTGGTTAGTGGAGTAGGTTCACTGTGGTTTATCTTCTCTGCGTCCATTTCAAGGTGAGGTTGTACTTGTGAAGCTGGTACAGGGTTTAACAAAACATCCGGTGCGGGTGTTTTGACTCCGTACCCAGGTGATTGAGGCCTTGCTTGCTCCTTGTGATAGAACTTGTCGTCTATCACATGGAATGCCTCTGCAGTGCGAACTTCCTGGCATAAAGAGCACAAGCTACAGAAAAACCACTGCGTACAATCAGTCATATTTGGCTGCCCACAGCACCATGTACTGGCAGGTAGGTGAAACCTCTTTCGCATCCGGATCCTCCAGTATCCTCCATACAGCAATCCAAAGACACAGAGTATGATGCCTGCTCCTCCCAGGCTCTGTCGAATAGTACTGACGTCACACAAAAATAACGTTAATATGATAAACCCGCGTATGGAAACTGAAGATAATGGATTCTTCTAAAAACATTCTTGAACATTGCCTGGGCAATCCAAAAATCCTATATGATATGAACAGCAGGATTTACGCTACACTAAAACTGCGATTGGGTAGGCTAACTCTTATTTGCTAGCCAGAAATGAGAAAATCACAACAGGGGAAGCGAAGCACCGACAAGCATATATGTAATTACAGGTGGAATAGCTGCGGGCGCGAAAGTCTAATAGGTGTAAAACAACTCATCTAAACATTTTCTCCGCAGAATAGACGTGTGAGGGTTTCATTAAAGCAGTTATCACAAGTACAAAGAAAGTCACGAGAAAATACCTGTTATCTATGTTGAGTGCTGCAATGTCGAAGACTAGGAAGGGGGCAAAGATCAGAAGAACGAACGTGAAAATATGGACGTAACGGTTGCCGAATCCAAGTCTCTCTAAATTGTATCCCAATACGCAGGCAAAGCAAGTGGTGGTAACGGCGGTGATCTTGGGAGTTTCACAGCAACTACAAAGACCCCCTTGCCATTTAGGATCTACAGCGAGCTTGCCCTCCCTGGAAGCAAACGTCATTCTTCTCTCAAGGAGTCGATACTTTCTAGGTAAATGAAACAGCGTAGGTGGTCCTTTCAATTCTCCCTTCTCAGCCCTGTTACTGGCCTCTTCAGCAATTTCATCTTCATCACTTTCAGGCACGAAATCTTTCCCAAGAGGACTAAGACTGTTGTAAATCCCTGCAGCACATGCCGCACCTAAGGCAACTATTAAGCAAATTGCTACAGCATAGAACGGACGATCCGCTCTTCTGTATCCCCAATTCAGTCCAGCGAGTGCATAAGTACCAATACAGTTCAGGTGCAGGAGAAGTATAACAACAAGCATGTGCGACCATTCATTCGGCTTTCGCAAGCCTTTCTTACAATAAACGGCCCGAAGCTTCAGGATATCCTCCGGATTCCAACGTATCAACCACACCAGATGCAGGATTCGAGTAGGATGGACATAAAGTACCATAAGGACGAAAAGAGCATTGATGATTTGGTTCGAAACTTCAAACCACACGTCTCGGTCAGCCTTTTTGGGGAGAACTGCGTTAAGCATTCCCACCATAACCATAAAGAGAATCGCTCCAGATATAACGACTGCTACCATCCATATAAGAAGAGCAATGTTCTTAGGGTTACGCAGCCATTCCTTAGCCCAGCCTTTGAGAGTTCCCATCGTCACTTCTCCTAGGTATGGTAAAGTAATACTCCTGCTGCGTAAGTGATGTTCTTTAGGTGTAGGAGTCATCGCCGACAACTCATCTCTCTCCTCTTGAAGTCTAGTAAAGGTTTTTGATGGAGATAAAGCTGCGCCCATTGGTTTCACAAGTCTCGGCGGTATTGCCAATCCTCCAGGTGGCATGTTTCCAATTCCGACATTGATTCCCGCCGGTAAAGTCGTACCTCTCGAAGAATGATCTCCCGAACCGTTCTCCACAATTAATTCTCCATTCGTGCGAATTTGAATAGGGCTGCCAACCGCCTCTAAAACAGAATGCTGCGGAGAGCATACAACATTTTCATCGCTATTTACCGGAACGGATCTAACCTCGTCGTTACCTTTTGCATCATGGTCTGTCCCGGCGCCAGCCATTGCTAAATTACTGATAAGAATCTTGCTGACTTCAATGCTATCAAGAAACTATAGATGACGCGAAGTTTGTGCTTCGGAAAGCATTGCTATCGTACAACGACTGCCTGAAACCGTTCCGACTGAAAAGAGGACTTCTGCAGATAATAGGCCCTCATCTTGACTCCAAAACACTGGAATTCCAGCAGCTTCCTCACCAGCTGCATCCTGGAGCATATTCAAATAAGTGTGTAAGCTCTAAAATCTCCGATCTTGAAACTCCACGAATGAAACACTCTCATTCACAATCGCTGTGGCCAAGGTCTAAGTATCCACGCTTACATACACCATATATAGCTGTTGCAAGTTGCAATGTTCGAAATTGATCCACCGCTACCAGCTACTCAAACCTCGGACACTGTGCAACTTAAATAGTAACAACGACGTCATCGTCTCCAACAAACATCATTTGCTCGTTCTCAATCAGCTCCGCAACTGTTAGTAATCCATGGTACCGGTCTCGCCAATGGCTCCCCACACACCCGTCTCCTCCTCTAATACGACCTCAGATACTCGCAACAAGCTATGCTCCCTCTCATGTGCTACTCTCTCCCAAGTAAAGTTCAATGAAACCTCGACAACGCCACAGCAAGAAACGAAGGAGCAAACACCTTCGACGAACCACAACCGAACTCAATCGAAAACCTCCAAGTCTTCAAACGACATGCCCTCCGCAACGTGATTCACGACATGTTAGCACCTCGTCTAACAGCTGGAGCCAACGAGAAGAAACCGGCCGGCGTTTCGAGCGCCACAAGTTGCCCGAGCGCAGTGACGGACACAACGAACGACTCTAGCTGGCTCACTCAGCGGAAGCCGCGGTGATTGAATCATTCCGTTCCGTTAATAATAATCTAATACAAAAAACGAAGGCCTACATTTTGACCAAATCAGACGAAAATGCCACATTCCTCTAACTTACATCCTCTGTTCTTATTACCAGGTCCACGTCTCGGACTGTGAGTGCCGTACTGGACCATAGCACGTTAACAACCGTAGAGTTTGAAGTCGTAAACAAAAGCTTGACCAAGATTGTTGCTCACCGATTACTTCCAATGTACCGGTAAACGCGAAGCCGACACAACTTGAAAATCGAGTCTCCAACGCAGGGAGTGACCGGACGAGTGAGAGCTCTGGATTTACCTGTTTGAAATCGTGCAGGCAACGAAGCTTAAAAAGTGAAAAAAGCTCCGTCATATTAGTCTGGCAATGAAAAATTACTAAGATATTCCTAGAGCAGTGGGGAGGCAACAGAAGCAGGGAATGGCAAACATGTGGAATGTGCCTGCCACCTGTTTTCGAGATCCAGCGATGTCGGCAAGCTAATGGTGGAGCCCTGCGAGGCTTGTTAGTTCGTAACTTTGTACAGTAAAAAGCTTGCATTTCCTACAGGCGTCCATGGCCCGCCATAGCCACAACCAAGCGTGACTCTTCGCTAATGAAATTGCTGTAGGTTCAATTTGTTCCAAAAAAAAATTGTAAGAAAAAACAGTTTAAAACAATTTAAAACGGACGGACTTCGTTCAAATTGTGTACGGAGAGGCCGGCTTGCCCTGGCTGCTGATGACGATGACCTTCTTCTCTCCGCTCGGTCAGTGAGGACGACTGACGGATGGTCTCCTGTCACCTCGACTTCAGCACTTTCTTGGTCTTAGGGACACTTCACGGTCTCAGGCTCTCTTCCGTGGTTTCAGGATTGGTTCGTGGTTGTAGGCTATCTTCCGTGATCTCAGGATTATTTCATGGTCGTAGGCACTCTTTTTTGGTTTTAGGGTTCACTTTTATGGTTGTAGGCTCTCTTTTCAGGATCATGTGGGAAATGCGTTCAGCACATAAGTTAATAATCACTCCAACCATTATTGGTTCAATGGACAGCAAGGATTGACCCCCTTATTGCTCCTGCCAACGTAAAATGTAAAAATGGCCCCCTATTTTGTGCTGTGTAAATTTTATATTTCTTTAGGTACTTCGGGCATTCGATTGCAAATATGAATTCAGATTTTGCAAATTTTATCATGGGCGACAAATTTAAAAAATTTAGTATTTTTGTCAAGGATAAAAAAAATTCCTATTTTGTTAGGGATAAAAAATCACTAGAAGAAAATGAGGGTTTTTGTGACTACAAAGAGCAATTGCTTTTAAGGTTGCATTGGACATTTGCGACTAGTGAGAATCTAGAGGCTCCTAGTTGTTGTAGACAAATTTCCTAGTTGTATTGTACTTGCAAGGCAAAATGGGATTGTTTCTTATTTGGCAACTTACTTGGAGCTTCATCAATACGCTTTATGACGTGGTTGCTTATGTAGTATTTATTGCCACATGAGGTCAATCACTCAATCGATGAGTTGTACAACTTATTGGCGACTAATGTATGACTCGTTTGCAACTCATTTGTGACTTCATTGACATAGTGATTCGTCTATGACTCATTTATAACTTGTTTGATTTTAAAATCTACAAAATGTATAAATCTTATAATTTTATTAACAAAATTCATTACATAAGGATACAATTACATACAAGTCTTACATGTTTAATCTAATGGTACTCTTGACAATTGATATGGGACAATTGATATAAGACAATCAAAAAATGATTTGGAAACAATTAGAAAACGACTAGAAAACATCTAGAAAACAATTAAGAAATAACTACAAAACACCTAGGAAATGACTATTGTTATTTTTAAGTTGCAATTATTTCCTAGTCATTTCCTAGTCGGTTTTTTTTACTGAAATTGACACGGTGGATATCATGGAGTGTGGAATAGTCCACATCAACAACTAAGATGAATATTGGATGAAGAATAATTCACATTCATGCTAAATTTGAACTCTGTTACGACTTTCATAATCCTATACTTCATTCTACAACTACTTTGCAATCAAAACATTGTAATAATGATGTGAAGCAATGACATAAGAATTTGGTGCAAATAGAAAGGCTGATAGTTGTATAGGACACCTAGGCACATTTTAGCCGATTGTGACAAACATGTTTTTCTTCTAGTAAATCTTTGTATTTTTCCAAGGGATAAATTTGCCCCATTGGACCCAATTCATAGGATAAAATTTAGCATCTTGTGATGTAGCCCACAATAATGCTCCAATTATTGAACCAATAGGTACATTTTTTGTTCTATAGTAAACAATGAAGTCATCCATCGGACACTTGGGGTCCTCAACATCCTTTACGGGTTAAATTCCGAAGAATTGTTACAAAAAAAACTAAAGACTACATACCTTTATGTGTTCAACATGTAAATGGTGTTAGCTAGAGAATGAAGTATCTAATTGTTAGTAACCTAACAAAGAATTTTGTGAGCACTTTAATGAATGTTCTACTCTTCATTATGATAGTTGGATGTGTTCTTTTCTAAAGTATGCACACCTACAATTGACACTAATTACAATTGAGCATAATTACTCATATCAAATATAAATTTATTTTTATTAGATTGTACTAGCAACATGCTCTCATAGGTTTTTATGTTTTGATTGTATAAGGTAGACTACTCTTAAAGCGCCCTTCTAAAAGTTGATTGCATTTGGAGGGAAGCTAAACTCTTTAAAATAATTTTCAATAAATTTTCATTAAAAAAAATGGATATGGCATCTACTACAAGTTGTTTCATAATTTTGGACCTTCATGGAATCAATTACAAATTTTTGAAGTTGAAATGCAATGGTCACTGAAAGCAACCACCTCTTGAAATGTATCCTATTGGTACATTAAAGAAAATAAAAATGTACAAATGTATTAGAGGTTGCTTTTAGAGTAGAGGTGCTTTAAAGCCCTCTACTTTACATTTTATATAATCAATATTTAGGTTTTGTGACAATTTGGTCCAAATATAGTTGTTGCAATTTAGGCAGTGATGTTGCATTGCAAAGCATTCTCTCATTTAAATGCAAGTCAATGCTAAATTTGGTTGGCTTTTAACTGCTATTCATTTCTTTTAATAAAAAATGTTGGTTTTTTAATATGGGGGAAAGGAAAAAATTCATTATTTCAATCATTCAACAACTGGGAGAAACTTCTAAGTTCATTATTTATAGTGAGATGATCAAATTTGGAAATTTTGAATTCATATTTGGAATCAAGGACATAAAATGGCAAGTAGACTCCAAAAATTCAATACAAGTGACTCAAAATTAAGAGACAATCCAGTGAAAAGAGGCAACACAGTTGTGTGTGTCCCCCCCCCCCCCCCAAACCACAAAAATCAAGAGCCCTCTAATTCATTTTAACACACACACCCCAAAAAATAAAATCAATAGCCATCATATGTACATACGAAATACGGTATGGATATACATATGAATATGATACAACCATATATGGATACAGACGACGGGACACGGATACAACAATATGAGATTATCCTATATTGGTTGTTTGCAATCCCACCCTCCCAAAATTATAAAAGGGGGATAGAGGGGGGTAAAATTTAATTTTAATTTAAAAAACTTTTGCACCCTCCCAAAATTATAAGAAGGGGTGGGGTGGGGTTAAAATTTTCATTAAATTTCATAGTTTCACACTAAAATCTGAATTTTTTGAATTGTGCGCACAAAGTGTCACTATGCACTCAAAAGTTCAATACAAGTGACTCCAAAAATTCAATACAAGTAACTCCAAATTAAAAGACAATATTTGGATTTATTTGCCATGATAAAAAATTGAAATTTTTGCACATGAGAATTTAGGATTAGAGTGATCAATTAATGGATGCCATAGTGACTTGTTATCATATTTGAGCACATTTAAGGTATGCAAATCTTGAACCTATAAATTGCAATATTTAAATTTTAAAACATTGATTTATCCTACCAAATAAATATCACTCAAATATTTTTGGATCAAAGTAGATACACTAATTTGTCCTATTTATGAAGCAAAGAATTAGCATCACCTAAAAAATTAGTGTCACCATAAAATTATATATTTTTCAAATTGGTACAATGAAGTAAAATACTTCAACCTCCACTAATTTAAAATAGTGTGAGTTTGATAAATTAGTGTCATGCTCATTATTAAGAAATACTAGTGAAATACAATACAAATGAACAATATTAGTAATATTCTTGTCCTACCAAAACTTCATAAATAGTTTGACTTTGGTAAGTGTCACATTCACTATTAGAATATATCAATGTAGTAGGCTTCCTTATACTCATTTGATTGTACAATTGTGCAAACACTCAATCATGTAAAACATCATCTTGGCTTCTCTAAAAGCTCGATATTAATTTTTTAAATTTTGCAAAATTCCACATCTTTGATTTTCTTAGCACCCAATTTGAAATGTAAATCTAAATTGACCTAGGAATATTGTAGTGTATATAATCATTTCTAGCTTCTTGCTTTTGGTGTGAGTATTAGTCAACAAAAATTATCTTATTAGAACATGAGCTCATGAAATGAAGCTTATCAAGTTTATTTCTCCACCACTTTCAAAAACTTAAGGATTTCTAAATACAAATAATTATTTTATGTCAATAAATAGAAACGTTTGCATTAATTGTAGTAGGAACTAAATATAAACCAATTGGAGGAAGAAGTTTAAAAGAATTTAAAAAAAAAGTAAAGTGCACAACATTGACTCTTCCTAAGATATTTTTTTCCAAAAAGAAGTATCAAAATTTCTAAATCCCAATCAACCCTTATAGTTTTTGTCTAACTTTGGGCAATATTTTCAAGCATAATTTTTATTTATTTTTAAATTATATAATTTAAGCATCCAAAAACTGGGGATCTTTCTATTCTTATACTTAAAATTAAAATCACTATGATTTATAAAAGAGCTCATTAATTATGGGATTTGTGTAGAAAAAATACAAATTCTGCGACAATATTCCCACTTTTAACATCTACCATATTTGATTTTTCAACTTTAATTAATTGTTTGACATGAAATGTTGATTTTGAGAATGATGTAAATAATATTTCTATAACCCTATACATATATTTTCCCCATGTAGCCAGCACCAAAATTATACATTTATCAAAGACGTAAGTATATATTACCAAATTGTACAATTGTCAATGAGGTAAACATATATTACCTTGAGATACCAAGTTTTATGAAACATTTTTTATCCCAAGGTAACAATGCATTACTATACGTCACCCATGATTTATTCTGTAGGACATTGTGGATGATTTGGATTGGATGGACGATTTCAAAAAGATTTGTAGGATGGTCAAAATCAATTATCTTTCCATTTTTTGGAGGGGAGTTGATTGAGTGCCTTATTAGTAGTTTATTTTGGCCACTTCTTGTTCTATACTCTTGATGTGAGTTTTAGCAATGAAATGGTATTATTTGAATTTGTGTACAACTAATAAAATGAAATTTATTAACTGCAGTTTCTACTCCGATCAAAAAATTCTTAAAATCCAATATTTTATGTGAATTTGAACTTTGACCTACAATAATGGTTTCTTTAATTTATAATTTTATAATGATACTTTAACTTTAATTAATACCATGATCTAATATACATATTAGTAATACATACATGTGGTAAAAATTTCACGTTTTTAGCATAATTTATTTGATGTGAAATTTCTTCATTTTTTTGCTTAATAGAATTAACAATTATTTTAAAATTTCACCCCTAATTTTTTGATATTTTTAAACCTCACAAAAGACAACGATTTCATCTCTGAAAAATAAATAAAAATAAAATTTCATATATAGTTGCAAAGGGGCAACAAACAAAGTGAAGGATTGAGAGGCTTGAATCAATGGTCATAGACTCATCTTCTCAAGGTTTAAGCTAAAACAACCCATTGTGGTCAAATGACCTATAGTGGACACCTATGAAATGACCCCATTATCGGGGTTTTCAATATGTAAGATTTGAGCCACAATGCCTATCTTACATGACAATAATGGAGTGACTAGTAACCTCATTAGGAACTTCTAACTTTTTCAGAGTAAATTCATTGTAAGAATTGACTTTTTAGGCCTTCCATGTTAGAAAATATTATAACTACTTTAGGTGAAGAAGATGAGCATCATTGACTCAAAGTTTGTTGGTTATGGGGTGGTCTACAAACTCTTTTAGGCCATGATGCACTGAACACTTCAAAAATTCATAGCAAATTCACACTTTTTCAAAAAATATAATTTCAGTTACTCTCACTATTTTTCACACTTGTACTACTGTGGGAAAAAAATTGAAAAATTTCAGCAATGACATGAGGCCAAACTCCTAATTCTGACCACAATGGGCTGTTTTACCTTAACATGTAATTCACATGCTTGCTGCTGAAATCCCCAGCAAAGCATCCAACTCATACGGTGATTGCTACCGTCCTAATATGTCTCGACAGAAGGCGAATCTCAACAATCAACATCGCAATAATATTCTTGAGGCTTCGACAAATGAACATAAGAAAACTGGATTTCAACAATGGTTTTTGATTCATTGCAAAATGTGACAATTGCTGCGTCTCGAAGAAGCGTGTCAAAGCTCACAAGACGACTGTCTACAATGCACCGTTCCAATTCAAAGCAGAATAATCCATGGAAAGAATGGTGTCTGACTGTCACTCATGCAAAATTGATGAAACTAAGCTTAAGGCATGAATTTCTACATTCAAATGAATCTTGATCAACATGTTTGGTTTCGAAACGATTTTAACTGTCGATAGTTTGGGACGCAGCGCGTCAGAGCTCAAGACTGCAATGCACTCCAAATCTCCAATACACTCAAGCTCAAAAGCAGAATAATCCATGGAAAGAATGGTGACTGTAAGTCATGGAAAATGAATTGAAACTAAGGCATGATTTTCTACATTCAAATGAATCATTCTTCAACATGTTTGGTTTCGAAACGATTTTGACTGTTGATAGTTTGGGACGCAGCGCGTCAGAGTTTAAGACTACAATGCACCCCAAATCTCCAATACACTCAAGCTCAAAGCAGAATCTCAATCCATGAAAAGAATGGTGACTGTAAGTCATGGAAAATGAATTGAAACTAAGGCATGAATTTCTACATTCAAATGAATCATTCTTCTAACATGTTTGGTTTCGAAACGATTTTGACGGTCGATAGTTTGGGACGCAGCCACATGCTACTGAACCTGCTGGACCGTGCGTGGAATAATCGTTGTACCTTTGCATGTTGTCAAGAAACACGTTGAACTGGGAGTTTTGTGTTGGCGGTTGGACTTTGCGCTTGAACACTCGATGTCATCCTGTATGGATTGGTTAGGGTCGCCGAGTTTCAACTCGAACTCTCGGCTGAGATTTGTCCCGCGCTGCTACTCCGGGCTTACTGCATGCTGCTTGATTTGGTTGAGCGTATCCTCTCCATGGCGTTGGTCGTTGCCTGTTCATAGTGAAGCGGATCCATTGACGTCAAGCTGCACCAGATCGACAATATCACTCTTGATCACTTCTTGGTATCGCTCTGATAAGCAAACCCTAGCTCAAGATCATGGCACTGTTTCTTCATTAAAATTGGCAAAGTTCTGTCAAATTGTGCAAAAACTAAGTCTAGACTTGTCCGACTAGTGATCCAACTAAAAACCGCTTGTGCATTTCGTCATGGCAATCGAAAACTGCCAATTCACTGATAATTGTGTTGAATATGAGCCATATCTGGATTTACTTCAACCAATTGCGTATGTATGCCCCTCATTTTTCACAATAACATTCCTGAGTGGTAATGCTGGGTTTGCACCCTTTCCACTCTAGCATTGATAATCGCAAGAATAGTGCCAAAATGAGGGTATCCTTGTTGACATCATTGATATTAGGGTTTTTTTCCTAACAAAGAAATTCAAATGCTGATTTTCCCAAGCTATACGAACTAACTTAGCGACTGAGCTCTCAGCATTCATCAACACATAATCCAGAGATGGAAACCCCAAATGTGAGTCTTCATACTTGATTGCCGGATTCAACTGGGCTGATTAATTAGGTTTTGTCACAACACGGCCTCCACACCGAAGAGATGGCAGACGCACTCCAAAATTGGCACCGCGTCAAAATCAGCTGAGCAATTCTAACTTGTGATATGATTTGAAGCAAGACACAATGTATAGTCATGAAATTGGCAATTTTTCCAACTAGCAAATGAGATGCACGAGAGGTTCTTACTTTGAAGATCAGAACAGGTCTACGAAAGATAATTGACAGCAGCACAAACCCTTGCCATTTTCACTGCAAATTGCGAATGTACCGAAGGTAACGTAGTGTGCTCATAAACCGTCACTTTTAAGGGCTGTTGGGCCCTTTTTGATGGTTTTCAGATGCCCGAAATGATTTTCCCTTATTTTTCAATAGAAGAAAAATTGATGTGGAGTCTAACACAAGTGGTTTCATATTTTTTGGAGCATTTATGAATTACTTATGAATTTTCAAAGAATTTTGCAATAGGCGCCTATTTGTGATCCCAGGCCTTGCAAAACCCACACACGCGCAGTCTGAAAAAAGATATGGTTAGACCAAAAACAAGCAGGGAGGCATTCAAAAAGTAATACACAAGGTTTCTTAAATGTGACCCTTACTAAGGTAGTATGCTCTTAAAGCGACCACTTAAGAGCAGATCGCCTTTTCAGGGAAGTTAAACTTATTGAAACAATTTTCAGTAAATTTATATAGGAAGGAAAATGGAATTGGCATCTAACCCAAGTCATTTCATATTTTTCAGATCTTTGTAGCATTAGTTATGAATTTTTGAAGTTCAAACACAGTGGTTTCTAAAAGTGACCACCTTCTGAAATGTACACAGTTCGAACATTGAAGAAAGCAAAATGTAACTCTGTGTCATGATCGCTTTTAGAACATGGGCGCTTTTAGAGCATACTACCTTAAACCTAAGCGAACCCTACACTCTTTTAACCCCTAAGCATCACAGCGGACGTTTTTTGGACGCTCAGATTTCAAAAATCATTCTACGCTGAATTAGCGGCAGATTTCCAAAGAGATTTGTACGAAGGTCTGATTTAGCATTGCAACAATGTTGGGGAAGCATATACGCGCCACGGATGTGAGCTGGAGGGATCATAATTGCAGCAACAGCGTGCTTCGTATGCTGAATTAACAAGATAAGTTCGGAAACTTGGCTTGTGATCGGACATGGCCGGTCAGGGGCCGTCAAGAGCGTGCTTGGGCCTCGGATCTGCCGTCGTGGTCTTCCCAGCGAGGGTCTTCCACACCGTACACTCACATTCTTCTTGTCTTGCGCCGTTCTGCTAGAGCTGAGGGAGATGGTTGCGGTGTCCGAATTGGTAGTGGAGGGTTGTTGCATATGATGTCTTGAACAGGGGCTGCTGATTTCTGTATGGGTTTAGGGTTCCCGCTTGTGCCCCACTTCTTCCGATGAACACAACCTATGCGCAAGGATAGAGGAAGACCACAACTTCGATGACAGCAAGTGGGGATTGTCGGGCGTCACCTGAAGAATTAGCGACCATGTCCAGGCACTTATTTACATGGGCATATGAGGATAGGAAATCTAGCATTCAAGTGGCGCGACAAATTAGCAAGTGTTTGTGGCAGGATTTTCTACTCAGTCTCCCCACACCTTGGGCGAACCACTACTGGCCTTTAGACGTGCCCCAAGCCAAGAATTGGCGGTACTTATTTCGGAGGCAAGTGGCGCATCTCCTCCGTTGGCGTGAGCGACTGTCGAGTGGTGATCCCAGAGCATTCCTTGCCAACATCGAGGATTTCTTGTCACAACGGAGGTGGCCCGACGTGATTCACGATGAAGGCGGACGCACAACATCAAGCGCAGCGACGCCTCAGAGCGTGGCCCCCGCAGGAGAGGGGGCGAATTGCCCGCGCCCTACTCAGCGCTCGGGAGGGACCAGTCAATCAATCCGCAATAGCACTCATCGTCTCCGAGCAACTCCAATCGGCGGATCCAAACGGCATGGAAGGAAGCGCGCAGCTCCCGAGTCGTCCGATAACGCCAACAACTCAGAATCTCGAGCGAAGCACAACCCTAATTCATCACAATTCGAGTGACTTGGGAATTCTGCAAAGTGAGACAGTGGAAGGGGCACGAGCAGGGATGCGAGGCAGGCATATTGGTACAGTACAAGCGGCTTCAGAGGGCATTGAAAATACCGAATTGGGGACACAAGTACGCGCCCAACGAGGAGGTTAGCGTGGCAGACGCGGTGGTCAGCAGCGCAGCACGAAAGTCGGCAATGTCACGTCCCAAGGGTGGATCCCACCTCACATCGAGGTGACCCGGCATACACCACCAATTCTAAGGAAGCGCGCGCCGAATCCCGCCCAACAAGCAAGTCCCAATACTCCACATCGAAATCTGAGTCACTTGCGTCGCGGACGACAAGGAGCTGGTCCGGCATCAGCGAGACGTGGGGATGCGCACCACAATCCGACGCCATGCACGACCACGCGACCAAGCAACAACGGTAGAGCAAGATTAGCGGTGAATTTAGTGGAGCAATTCGACAATGCTGCATTCGTCCATGACTGGTTGTACACGGTCATGGATCTAGCTAGTCCTGAGGCGGGAGGGACGTCTAATGCGCAGCATGGTCTTCCTGTGCTGACCATTGAGCAGAGCGTCGAAGCGTCCATCGCAGCATTAGGTGGCCACATTGGGTCCAACTCCAAAGCACCGCGGAACATTTGTTGCAGCGGAGAACAACCCAGTGCAACAGTTCGATGCGTCCCCGGCTCCACATATAGCCAATTTGGGGCTCAGCTCCCCCCAAATGTCTGGGTGGATCTTGAAATTTTAGGATATGATGAACAACAATGGGCAAATGTGAGGTCCTTCCTTGGCGACGTAGAGCAGGTATGGTGGGAGGATGATGTGCAGTGGTTTGGTGTGCAATTCGACAATCCTATTGGGTGGCGAAAAGTTGCGGTTTCTGATTGCCATTCGTTGGATTGGCGGGCACCAAGACTGGAGGGCTTCACTCACCGAGGGAGGGATACACAGCCACGTTCACCTACACATGATGGCAGCATCCAAGGGGGTCAAAGGGTGGGGAAGTCTGTGCAAGCTCAGAGCATCAACAAGGAAGTCAATACGCCAGTGCGACCTCCCAACCGTGCCAACAGTGAGCGAATGCATCCCCAGGCTGATCAAGTGCCAGAGAACAACAGGAGTCAATTGCCGGAGTATAGTCCCTTCAACGCTTGGGACGGCTTCATTAGTGATTCAATGGACGAAAGTTGGATGGCCGAATTTTGTGACTTCACAGGTAACGACTCGGATGATTCCAACCCTGATTTTGATTTGGACAATGATGGATGTGTCCCGGTATCATCAAACGAGTCCCTAGATGTGATCAAATATCAGCATTTCCACATGAGTGATGCTCGGTTGTGGACCGACTATATTAGAGCCAGATATGATGATGGTAATTGGGGACAGAGTCAGAGCACGTTGGTAGGTGCCCGTAGCCCGTTTGAGGGACCACCGCCAGGCACTACCACCAAGTGTACTAGAACGACACAACCGCCAATTTACTTTTTTGATTTGTTCTACGATAATGCCGTTATAGCTCAATTGGTGCATGAAACAAATCGCTATGCACAACAGCGTTCTTACAAATATCCTGACAAGACCAATGGTTGACATGGGTGGTTCGATACGTGTCCCAGTGAGATGAGAGTTTGGTTGGGGTGTGTCATCCTCATGGCTGTGAAGCAATTCCCGACCATTCGTGATTATTGGATAGAAGACCCTTTCTTTAGATGCACAGTGATTCCTAAAGTTTTCAAGCGTGTCCGCTTTGAAGCATTGCTCCGTTGTCTTCACGTGACAGACAACATCCTTCTGCAAACCGATAGGAAGCATCCTCAATATGACAAGATAGGAAAGATTAGGTTCCTCATGGACCATTTTGTGAGCAGATCCAAAGTGTTGTACAATCCTGGTAGGTTTATTATAGTGGACGAAATAATGGTTGCTTACAGGGGTCATTATTCAAACTTTAGACAGTACATGAAAGCTAAGCCGACCAAATACGGATTTAAGTTTTGGGCCGCAGTGTCCATAGAGTCCCGATACATTTATAATGTGATACTGTACTTAGGCAAACAGGGAGCAATTGACGTAGGTCAGAGTGAGCGCGTGGTGTTGGAGTTGATGAATGGGCTTGAGTATCGGCATCACGTGGTAGTTGTAGACAATTTTTTCACGTCCCCGTCTCTGTTCAAGAAGCTCCTGGATTTGGGGACTTATACTACATAGACACTCAAAGGTCCCAGAGTGGGTGTTCCTTCATTGCTGTGCGGGCTAAAGCGTGATGAGTACCCTTGTTCAACAGTGCTATGGTTGATTCACAAGGACCACCACATGGCGGCATCAGTGTGGTTCGATTCCAAACTAGTGATGTTCCTGAGCACCAATACTGATCCTATAAGATCAGGTTCTGTGACTTGCAAGCGCTGGTTGAAGGGAGTGCACACGGACGTCGACACTACACCACAACAGATCGAGTATTCCCACAACATGAGGGGAGTGGACGTGATAGATCAGATGAGGAAGGATTACAGTTGCTAGTATCATAGTCACAAATGGTGGCACAAAGTGTGTTTTTTTATCTTAGATTCCAGCTTGCAGAATGCTTGGATTCTACATACGGAGCATATGTAAGGCAGGTCGCAGAAGTTAGGTTTGAGGAAGCAATTTTTCTATCGAGTAGCTCAAGCACTCATAGAGCCTCAGTTTCCTCTCCCTCGTACTATGCATGGTGTTGGGAGAAATCCAGGGGTTGTACACCTTCTCGAAAGTCATCCAACATTGGCGAGACAATGCATCAGATGTGGGAAGAAGCGAAATAGTTATTGCCAAGCTTGTGGATTTGTATTCATGTGCCGCAAGACTTATTATTCCATTATTCATAGCTGTAGGAAGTGGGCCATGAAAGTAGCTCGATTGTAACGAGTTCTTGGTTGTCCCTTCCAGATTGGCTCATTTGCACAGATTTTGCGCGGTCTCCTGGGAGCGCTAGCACTTGTCCCATGCCGGGTGCAATTCGTGTAGCTCGTAGCCTGGCGGAGCGTCGCAGCTTTGACGTCCGAAGCGGGCGAAGGGACTTAACCATTGATAGCTGTTCAAGTGGAAGTGACTATAGCATCGTCCTTGAGGTCAGCTCATTGCCTATGGCTTGAAGCAACGCGTGCCTGAATCTTTGAAGTGTAGGTCCGAGCATTGGCCGACCTTGAAGCGTCAGGATTTTCTGAGTCACGGGTGTCAGTTTCCATTGCAGGGACATGTGTAGTGGCACGGCAGTAGTTTTTGGCCCACTTGCTCTCCATTTGTTTTCATAGTGCCTGGAAATTTAGTCGCTCCACATTCCATTGAGTAGGAAAATTTTGTTTGAAACACTCTCCCTCTTTGTAGAAATGCAATTGAAACAGGACTTTATTTTGTCTTTGAAATTCATGCTCTGCACACCGGTGTCTGCATTCTACCATGTGTGCCAGTTACAGTGTTTAGGTGTCTTGGGCACGGGACTGGTAGTTGAAGTCTTCGTAGGGGTCTTGAACAGGGGACTTCAAAATTGGAGCGGACAGGTGGAGCCAAATAAGTCTGGAAACTGGCAGCAGCCTGGACTCTTCCTGCCCGTACTAAGCTCCTTCGGAGGTTGTGCCCGCCATTGAGCAACTTTGATGATGCACCAAAGTCGTGATTTCACTCCTTCTAGAGTATTTTTTTTCCACTGCATTCCATGGTTTCTGCTCTGCGTCATGCTCGAATATCGCACAAATTACTTCTGTGCTCCATCGTCAGCAAATTTCCAAAAAGTTGTGATGCTAGAAAAGGAACCTGAATTCCAAAAGTGCGGGAGGATCAAACCTTTTAATTTCTAAATCCGTACGGTGGATTTACTCCAAAACGGAAAATTCAAACTTGTCAGGTTGTTGGCTTCAATTTTCTACGGTGGCCCCTCTAATAATCCAGCATAATTCCAGTTATGCCCTTTTTATCAAAACGCTCCTCGAAACGTGATGTCACAGCTACTCGGTTTGTGACGCTTAGGGGTTAACATGTATAAGAAGAAGGCAATTAGGCAATCAATTCCCATTTAGAAAAATTAAGTGGATACACCTTGACTTTGAAATGGACCCTCCCCGGCTCTTATTCCCATCCATTAACCCCTAAAGCCCCGAGGGTGTTTTTTGCCAAAAACTACTCAAAACTACCACTTCTATTGTATTCATTTAAAGAAACCAAATTTTTTGTTTTTTTGGAAATTTAACCGTAGGATCTTGTGTTTAACTTGTCTGAGATCATGTAGTAAAAATTTCATCAAATGTCACCGTACGGATTGGAAGATATTAGCATTCAAAGTTGAACAAAAAGTTTTTTTTCAAGAAGATGCTAAAATTGCCCGAAAAAATAAGATTGTCCATAACTTTCTCATCCCTAGTCCAAATAGAATGAATCAAAGCTTCACGTATAGGTAAAAACATAATATTTTAGATAAAAATCCAAAAAAAATTATTTTGACTTTTTGTAAATTTGTTTGGGCTGCCCACCAATCTCCATTTCTTGCTCATTGTGCCATAACTTTTTCATCCGGCATCTGATTGAAACAAAAATGATATACCCACAAAGCTCTTGCAAAGCTACACAACCTCAGAAAATCTCAAAAAAATTCACTTCAAATTGAGACAAATGGAACCTACCCGGACCCAAATTGTCCCCCAAGGGGACAAGCAGGGCTTTAGGGGTTAAAGAAGTAGAACAAATCTCATTAATGCTCCAACATTATGAGCATTCCAACTTACATCCAGTGACTATTGCTTTTGAAGCCACCTATGAAATGGTTTGAAGAAGAGGGTCTGAATTAGAGCCTCCTACTTTAACTACAACTAAATGAGCAACTAAAATTGTACAATAAGTAGTTTAGCAGGGTTCCCATTATTGTACGGGATAACTTTTTGTAGGGTCTTATTGGTAGTAAAAAGGGGATTCTAGATTCTCTTAGAATGCATTTTCTGGACACCATATGGATAAACTACAAATTTTCAAAGTGTTGAAAATAGATGTTCTTAAAAGCAATCATAGACTCTCATGAATAGTAGGAGTACATTTTAGGCAATAGTATGTAGTGTGCAATTTTAATTGTAGTTACCCTAGAGAAATACATTCATTTTTATAGGACATGATCAAAATGATCTTACATTTGCAACACCTTAGAAATTTAAAGTGTTGTTGTATTGACATGATGTAGGGTAATATTGTGATTTCCAACTATATAAAACTCCAAAAGCAAGGGCTGACAATTTGAGGGGTAGAAGTATGTAATTGTGATATAGACTACAATGATAAGTTACCAAGGTTTTAAGTGAATCAAAATGAATAAGGTTGTATCCTTGGATGTAAGGTGGGCACCCTCAAACTACCATTTTTTGCTACTATGTCTATTTACTATTATTAGAAAAGTCAAAATTTCATATTTTCTTGTTGGCAAGTGACAAGAAGTCTCGCAGGAGGTTCCATCCAACGCACAAAAGAACGTGGTAATTGGATACTGCATACAAAAGTTATGAAGGATCAAAGTTTTTTAGTCATAGAGGCTTTGAAATTGTTTCTTTCAGATAGTTACAAATTGATTTTGGAGATGAAATTAAAGGGATGATGGTAGTTTTGGATGAGTGGGACATTTTGTGTGTGGGGGGGGGGGAACACCTTACTACAATTAGATTAGTAAACTTAAAAGTGTCTATAATACTTAGATATTAGTTTATACTATTACCAATAATGTAAGTGATACAAATTTACCAAATATGATTGGATAGTATATGTAAAGAGACCCTAATTTTGAAATAAATTTGCGTAGCATTTACATGCTACATTTTTTAGAGAGTATTGTACATATACAAGTGAACTCAATTTTGACAATACATATATTTTGAACTTGTCATTCTTTAAAATTCTTGATTACTATATAACATTACATAACTTGAAGATTTGTTCCCCCTAACATCAAAAAGAATGAAATAGCTCTCTTCCTTGCAGATATGGCCTAGCTTTGATTTAACTCTAAAAGCTACAAAAAGCTCATTAAATAATCCATCTTTAATTAGGAGGCACACACATGTCAAGGAAGATAAAGGGAGATCCTAGGGAGGTTAACCTTTAAGCACTTCGACATCCATATTTTGGATGATGAACAAAGAGCTTGCAAGCATTGTTTTGTCCAACCAACTTCTCATTCATACAATGTGATACAAGTATCACATTAGCTGAAAAGACAACCTTCTTTAATGACCTATTTCATGAAATTATGGTAAATGATATTTCTGTTCAAATATATAAGCAAAAATGTGCCAAAATTTGAAAAAGGATTGAGGATTTTAAAGGTTAAGACTGTTGTGTAGCTGGGAATTTAAAGAAATTATAATGGGAATTTTTCTTAAAGTGTTTTATCAAATTTTCCTAGGTAAAACACAATAATTATACATGTAGATCCTCTCAGCTCAATAGAAAGAATTTTCTCAAAGAAGTTGATTGCCCTATATATACTACAATAGTTTATGAGAACATAGATTCTACCCCCTTTTTTGCAATGCTTGACATCTTTTGCAAAATAATATTCTACATTTTTATAGGTCAATCATATTAAAAGTCATATAGTTTGAATGTGAGATAAATGTGTTGTATTCAATGATAGTATAGCGAATGTGCAAAGATATTCTAGAATGTTTATCAGAGAGTATGAAAGTTCTATACTAAAACAATTTTGAACTTCTATTTTTTTGAACTAGGTTAGACACCTAAGTCATCATCAATAGTAAAGTTTTAGTTGTTTTTAAGATGTAAGGGGAGGGGCTTCATTTTAATTAAGAATCTCATCTTTTGAATTCAAAAATTTCTTTGTGTTGCTCTCTCGTTGTAGCTCCCTTGTTCCCTCCTATTTTTTCTCCCCAATGAAGGGACGTCAAAGTTCCTTTCTACACTAAATAGGGGTTTTAAGGGGACCCATACTAATTAATTGACATTACACACTATATAAATATCTACCTTTGATGTACATCAATAGTTATTGAAGTGTTTGGGAGCTGTACATCATGTTTCAAACATCTGTAGTTTTCCATAATGAGTCCTTTAAAAAAAATTGGTCCCCTTAATACCCCTATTCAATGTAGATTTTTTTAAATTGACATGTCATTTGTGATATCCAGAGTCCAATCTTCTGCTTCAAATTCCAAGCCTTTGATGCCCACTACGGTATTGAAGAGAAGGTCAGATTAAAGAGGTCTGAGTGTACAGAACTGTGCATTTGCAGAGTGGTACATTAGAGTGGACTAGTGGAGATTAGGTTTTGGGGAAGAAGCCCCTATCTCGAAACATCTTTCCGTTGTTCTGCCAGCCAACTTTTTGCGTTGTGGCGATGGCGCGAGGAGGGGGACTAGTGCGCAGTGTGCTGCAGGTGCAGCGACATCGGGGCGGCAGTGGCGGAGGAGGGGGCAGCAGCTGGTTCGCGCCCGGCACACAGGAAGGTCCCAACGGCGTGCTGTTCGGGGAGACACCCCTAGCACCAGGGCAGAAGCGCAAGTGGGAGGATTGGGAGGCCCCGTACTACATCACCGGCGTTCTCACCACGCTCATGCTCACGGTCGGACTCACAGCCAAGCCCGACACACGGATCGAGACGTGGGCGCACAAGCAGGCGCTGGAGCGATTGGCCGCGGCCGAGGAAGCCGAAGCTTAGTTAGGGTTTCGGGTTTCGATTTTTCATTCGACGTAGTTAGTGGAATGTGCAGCGGGATGCACAGGTCTCTCTGCCAGGTAGCTGTGATTCTCTTTCTCCGAGTTGTGAATAGGATTTGACCCTAAATCCGAGAGCTGTGCTAATCATTTCGATGGCATTCTCCACATGGTCATGCTCAAGGTCGGGCTCGCGGTCAAGCTAGACATGCGCATCGTGACTTGGGCGCCACAAGCAGGCGCTGGAGCGATTGGGCGCGGCCGAGGAAGTCGAGGCATAATTAGGGTTGCGGGTTTCGATGCTGCTTCGGTGTAGTTAGTGGAATGCGCAGCGCGATGCATAGGTCACACTGTTAGGGAGCTGTAATTCTCACTCTCCGAGTTATGATTTGAATTTACTCGAAATCCAAGGGCTGCGCAAATAATTTCGTTGTACCGCATTGATTCCCGACATGTTCGTAAGGACCCCTTTCATTTGCGGAGTCTTGGGTGCTGCTGAGATTAGTACATGAGGGATTACGTTTGGATGTTTCACTTCTTTAACCAAAACTCATGGACCAGTGTGGGTTTTGGTTTCATAGCAAGCGCTGGAGCGATTGGCAGCTGCAGAGGAAGCCGAGGCTTAGGGTTTCGACTTTGATGAGGTGATGTTTTACTGGTTAATGGAAATCGCAGCGGGATGCATAGATCTCACTTTTAGAAATCTGTGATTCTCTTTCTAAGGGTTATGCGAAATTCTAGGCAGCGAAGATAATCGATGGTTGAGGTTAATCTCCTCTGCAGTTTTCCCTTTCAATTGTCATCGAATCGCCCCATTGATTTCTGATGTGTCCACAAGGGATGCTTGTAATTGTCGGTCGTAGAGAAGTGCCTTCTTGTAAATGTGCCATTTATTGTATTGCTGCTGAGATCAGTGAGACGGTGTTTGGGTCATTACGTCTGGATGTGCCATTTCAGTGTATGGATCGTTTTCAGGGATGCGATCTTAAGTTGTGAAGATCATTATAGAGTTGTTGACAGATCACTTCGGGTGCAACCATCAAGCTTTCTTGAGATCAAACTATCTGTGATAATTTCTTATGCTTTCTTGAGATCAAACTGTCTGATAGTTTCTCTTGCGATCATTTGAAATGAGAGGTTGTAAGGCAGTAGCAACCATAACCTTCTCTGTACCCATAATCATCTCCTCTCTATCCTCGAAAATCTTTGGAAGTGAAATAGATGGGATTACACACATGTATTACATCTGAATATCAGATCCTAGTTTTGGTATTAGGTGCATTTATAGTTGGCTCTTTAACCTTCTCTAACCCCTAAAGGTCAGAGACTATGTTTTCATCCAAACTGCTCCAAAACTGCTATTTCTAATACAAGTACCAAATTTTAGAAAAATAACATTTTTGGAAAAATATAACTGTAGGATCTTGTAGTTACACTACTGTAGTTTGAGAAGTTATGGAAAAAAAAATTCAGAAATTTCCACCATGTGGATTGCAATATAATAGCATTTGAATTGACAAAGATTCTTGTTTTGTCCTTGCAAAAATTTGGGCAGCTGCACCTCACAAGGTCACATTGGTAAGAAAAAATGTCCAAAATGGTGGTTATTCTTTGAATTCATTCTTCAAAGTAAGTTGGCTACATTCTTTGAAAAATTTCAGATCATTTGGAATTGTAAAACATATAAGAAAAAAATAATAAGTAGAAAGAGGTAGAGAATGATTCAAAACACTAAATTGTTAAGAGTTTCAATATGGAATTGAAAAATGCCAATTCCAACAGCTGTAATGTTGTAATAAACAATCTACACCCAATGTTTTTATTTTTTTTCAAAAATATTGAAAATTGAGTTAAATAAAGGACTTCAAAGTTTATCTTAGAGTCGAGATTCCATAACTACCCTCAAACTAAAACTCCTCATAACTTTCATCTCATTTATAAAAATGGAATGATTCAAAGCTTTCCGCGTATATATAAATCTAAAGAACCAATTTCAAATTTATATTTATTTTTAAAGTGATTTTTAAAGAAGTTCTTATAGTTGCCCAAGTTGCCCGTCGACTAATGAAAATGACATATCATGCAATAATTTTTAACCATGTAGCCAAAAGATATGAAAATTGTTGGGCCTTAAAGCTACTCCTTGGGCACATCTTGTGTGAAATTTTCAAAGAAAAAAAATAAAAACTCCGTTCATAGTGAGCTGCCCAAAATTGCTATGTTGTTAAAAACCGGTATTTGGTCCTTTAGGGGTTAAAAATTCACAACTTATTCTCACAATGTCCAAATAATATGTTTGAGAGTGCACATGAATTATTTTTCTCTTGCTAATAGAGTCCAATAATTTGCTGGAGGTATATTAATAGAAATAATGTTCAAAATCTTTAAATTCATAGGTATGGGTGTTGCTACTTTACATCTTTCAAAGGAAAGTAAATAACTTCATTTTCCATGATTAGTGATTAGGACCATTTAGTTTAATTTAGACAAATCTTGTAATGTTATATAGTCATTTTGCTAATTGAAGGCAAATTAATATATGATTCAATAAGTTGTAGGCAACTAGGATCACATCTCTAATGATTTAAATACCTCTACTTTAGTTGCTCTTTATTAATATAGTTTCTATATAGTGCAACATTGAAGTGCATCAAATCTAAAAAAATGGAGTACACTCAAACCTCTTTAATGACATTATAAAACTCTATCATTGATTGTAGCATTTTAAACTATCTTCTAGTAAACATTTTGAACCCCAAATAATCATAGATTGCAAAGATTAAAGGACAATTTATATTTTACTAGATACTCGTGTGATGGTTGACATCCTTCCAAGTAGGGATGGATTTCCAAGTGAACAGTCACAAGAATCACAAGTGGGAGTTCTAAGGCCCATGGACACACCTTTATGTTTTGTGAATAGACACTTTTTAGATTCTTGTGGCCACCAAGAAAATTTACTTTCATTTTTAGTAAAATATAAATTCCATTGCCATCTTCAATGCACAAGGAGAAAATCTCGTAGTGTTGGATGTTCAAGTATAGAAAAATTCAAATTGTAAGCACCTTCTCCCTTTTCTTCTCATGCTTTCAAGTGAATCAAATAATTTATAGTTCTAAATTGTCCTCATATTTTGATACTGTTTGAATTTAGAAAGCTAGTCTTTTGTCTAATTCAATGTGTTTATATTATAAATCCTAATGGGATTCAATGGTATAAAAGTCATTTTGAATGTATTTTTTATACTTCATATTGGTTTTGTTAAAATGCTTGTTTTTTGACCTAATAAGCATTTCCATGTTATGCTTCCTGCCTTTTCAATTGCTCCCATTCTCATTATATTCCAATACTTTGGTTTCTGTTTTTTTTATTGCATAGTCTTTGTATTACCTTTCATTTTCATTTGTTGGACACGTTGTAGAGGTATGTAGGATTCACAATTGCTTAAAGGGACTATCCATACTAAAAAATGTGTTGTATATGCGGTGCAAAGTCAAGCAAGGACAAGCCCTCGAGAAGCGGGACCCAGTGTTGCAAGTTGATAGCACTTCTACAACATGTCAAGCCCAAAAAATGAAGTTGTTACAACTCCTTCACCAACTGGTACAACTTTAGCAACTAGCATAGCTTTAGTAATTGGCACGACTTTACCTACTAGCATACCTATACCAGAGAAAAAGCATTGTGATCTACAACATTGCACAAAGAATGGGAAATGTAAGTGTATTTTAGGCAATGAGAAATGCAACAAAGAAAGTTGCAAGTGCGACATAAATTGTGCTTGCAAGTCCACAAACTTGGATATGTCATTCCCTTGTAGTTTTAGGAACCATGTATAAAACAAGATGTTTAATGGAGGCTATAAGGAACAAATATATTCATGGAATATCTTACATAATTGATGGTTGTTCTAAGATTATACTCTAAATGAATCTATGAAATCTAATTTTCTCTGCTTGTAATATGAATTTTTCTTCCAAAAAATAGTAAAGACTTTACATTATTTTTCACATCATTTTGTGCTATGTACACAAGTAAGTCAACAATTAAAGAAGAATTAAATTTGAGTGTAAAACAAATTGATTACTAAAGTGAAAATCTTGTAGATTGTGTTGATGGTTCATGCAAGCTTTTGAAGCCTAGCGACCCCACAAATGTTGGTGTGGCCAATACTAGCGAATGCTTTAGACCTGAAGGGCTAGTGAATTGTGAAGGCAAAAGCTCTTTAAAGGAGAATAGAGAACAATGTCCACTATCGGGTACATATAATGGTTCCATGGGAGACACACCTTTAGCGATATGGAAATCAAATCAGGGATCCCCGCAATCGTCAACTACAGGTGATATTCATAATGTTAAATCCAAAGTTCAAGGCAATTGTGTCTGTGTTGCATTGGCTAGTCAAAAGAAGATTAAAATCCATAGTGCCCACCCATTGTAAGTCCTTAGATCAATTGATTAGTACACAAATCTTGATGTTCTTTGATTGTTTAGAATGGATTAGATAATGATATTGGCAATTAGGCGACTTTCTAGAATTCTTGGACATAATGTCAAGTCATTTCTAATCCCTTTCTTGAATTCTTTATCTTTTGCTCAAGGTTTAGAGGTTGGAGTAGAATCCAATACCTCCATACGTGACAAATCAACTAGTCATGTTATTTGTTATAGTAACAAATCCTTTATATGGGCGTATAGATTAAGGGTACTCTTTCTTTCTTTTTTTTAGCATTTTAGCCAATGTATATGATTGAATGAGCTTTCATTGGGATATTAGCATAAAGCTCAAAAGAGATTACTTGTGGGTCCAAGAGCCAAATTTTATCACTTAATTAGTATGACAACTTTTATGCAATTATTCAAAATTGAAGGTTGTAGATCATTCTAAGTGAAACTAGACAATCCCATTTCCATCCAAAGATCACTTGCCATAGTCATCTAATTAAGTCATGCTTACATACAACCAACTTAGTAACGTGTTAATTGAAGTTCAACTAAGTGTATTAGAAGAAAAGAGCCAATGTTTTAACAATGGTCAGGTTAATAGGAGAAGGGTTCATTGTTTGGGATATTTTTTGAGTTTTACCACCTATTTCCCTTCAATTTCCATATTGAACCAATTTTTCAAGGACCAAGTCCATTTTTACCTCTATTTTTTTTACTTCAAATAGAAATTTTATAGATTTTTTCACCAAAGTTTTTAGGGACATTTTTCAAATTGCAATTGATTTTTTTTTCCAATTCCACTCACTAAAAATGATCTAACCGGCTATTTTTTCCAAACATTGGATGGGTTCCCTTACGGGCATCCATCTTTAGAAGAAAATCAGAAGTAAAGTGATAGCAAATCTCAATTCTAAAAGCAAGCTATAATAAATAAAAAAAGACACGTCCATTTTGCAGAGCAAGAGGGTGAAACTCGTGCCAAAAGAGAAGAGTTGAAGCCTTGTGCGCATCCCGAGAAAGGTTTACACAAACAAGAGGAGCACCAAAAACTATGTTCTCCTCTTCCCCAAGGAGACAAGCTGAAAGCCGTCTTGTTTGATATAGATGGAACAATTGCGGACTCCGATCCCATTCATTTCTTGGCCTTTCAAGAGATTCTTGTTGAGGTAAGTAATGCATTCTTGCCAATGATAGTATTGGGATTTTTTCACATTCATTGTATTAAGAGATTTGTGTTTTAGGTGATGTCAAATATAACAACCCATATTTTTATAGTGAGCTTTAAAAGTGAATGATGATAGAACGGGTGTAGATATATGGATGCAGGAAGGCTACAATGGAGGAGTGCCTATCAGTCATGAATTCTTTATTCGTCAAATGAGTGGCAAATTGAATTACGCTATAGCTGAAGAACTTATGCCCGAAATGGAGGAGAAGAAAAGGATTGAAATGATGGATAGGAAAGAGGTTCGGTACCGAGAGTAAGTTCAAACAATCAATCAATCTAATTATGCACATGCTCACAAACTATCTACACTTTCCATACTCTGAATAGTGAATTTAGGTTGCCCCTTGCTAATTTCTCAACATTCTTACACTATACGAATATATACTATTATTGTAGAAGGATGCAGTAATGTAGGAACCACATGTATTGCTTGGGTTGGTGCATTGGTTCAATATGGGCCCAAGTTTAGAGAGTCACATGTGTCTGCATCTAGACAAGCAGTCTGTCATGAGGTAACTTCTCTGGGTAACGCAACCTGATTGTTAAGGCAACCCAATATTCACTATTTTTAGTGTAGAACTTAGTATTTGGATTTTGTATGAACATTGCATACATTGTGAATCTTCAAAGTGTTTCATTGTAGGGTTTAGGGTGTGCAATCTCTGTAACACTGTCAAAATTAAAATGTTCTTATCTTGCATGGAACTCAAGAGTCTGAGGGCAAACTAAATTTTTTTTGGGATTCGAACAACCATGAAATTCCTATAACTAGTGAACATGTTACCAACACGGTGTTAGTACTGATTTGCTGAAAGTGTTAGTTGACCTCTGAAGAAAGCCTTGTGGATTGGTGTTTCCAGGCTAGCAGCCAAGGAACTGTTGCCCATACCAGGGTTCCTCCAATTCTCTGAGTACGTGACGAAGCGAGGGCTTCGTCGAGCAGCAGTGACAAACTCTCCGAGACTGAACGCCGAGCAAGTGATAGCGGCATTGAAGATTCCTGACTTCTTTGAAATTGTGGTGGTGGGGAGTGAATGCGACAACCCTAAACCCTATCCTGATCCGTACTTGAAGGCCATCAAGTTCCTTGGCTTGGAACCAAGCCAATGCTTTGTCCTTGAGGTAACAAGCTAAAAAACAACAGAGCTTTTTAAAGGAAATTTGACCATTTCTTGACCTTTTTGACATCAGTATGAAAGAATCTTCCTTACGATTCATAGAGAGATCGCGTGAGGGTGATCATTTAGAGGCGGCCTCTCTCTATGATGCATAGGAAAGTCTTCCGTATGATCACAAATGGGCAGATAGTCCCACGAATTATAACAAAGATTTTTTTTCCCTCCATAGTGACCTAATTCTCTAACTAAAACGTTATGGAATCGAGCATGTACTCTGGACATTTGCATTGAGTAGTACCACAATCTCCACGTGCACCAGTATTTCAAAGCCTTTGTTTACACTAACTACGGTGTTGAGTGCAATCTTGTCCTATTCATCTCATTCGTAGATGCTTTTTCTTCGATTTATCCATATGAAATTAATGTTGTAATGTACCCGTACCATTCTTGAACCTCTCCCTTGTACGATTATACTAGACAGCATGTTCCATTTAGTTTTGAAAACTTGCTTCACAAACTTTTGAGGAAGTTCATAATTGTTCTAAAAATGGACATGGCAAGTCATTTGATGCCCATATACCATTCGACAATGCTGTTGTCGACAATTATTATATTCAAGAGACTGTTCCTGCTTTGCTCTCCTCTTCCCTGCTGCCACTATTTGAAATCTTTTGCTTTGAAACAGACGGGAGGGACTTGTAAGTAAGTTATGTCACGGTGGGATTGAGATCGGGATGATATAAAAACCTTTTGGGGTTGTTTTAATTGCAGGATTCGCCATCCGGCATCAAGGCTGGGAGGGCAGCAGGCTCCCCCGTCGTAGGCTTGCTGACCGGCCACCCAGGTCCCGTCTTGAGAGACAACGGGGCCTCCGTTCTCATCCAAGACTACCACGACTCCGCGCTCTGGATTGCATTGGGAGAGGAGGTCGGTGCTGGCACTGTCTCTTCGCAGGGCCATGATTCCACCCCATCAACTGGAGTCCCGCCTCCCATGACGCCTGCATCTGCTTGAACTTCAATCGCCGAATCGAATGATAGGAAATCCAAAATAGCACAATCTTTTGCAGCAACCAACCCAACAAGAATTGAAACTGTGTGTATTATTAAAAGAAATGGATTAGATCGAGTCCTTGCTAGCTAGCTGGCTGGCTGGCATGGAATCGGATCAGTAGACTTTTGAGGAAAGTAGAATTAGATATAACTTATATGGAATCTGTGTGAGCTTTGTGAGAGTCAGAGCAGCTAGCTGTCCAAACTCCAAAGGTTATTCAAGTCAATTGTTTAGATTCTCAATGCAAACAGAATCAAATGAACTGGCAATCATGCGTTTGTTTGTTGAAAAGTGCAGTGTTCCTCGATCAGACAGGGTCCAGAAAACAGTTGTGAGGAAAAATGAGTGTTGAATTGTGTGCAGTTACTGTACTGGACTGGACAGCAAAGCTACAGTTGCTCGAAGGATAGAAGGAGCCTTTTCGAACAAGACCACTTCATTCGGAGTTTTCGACATGTTAAGGTAGGAGGCTCTTAGAGCAACCCTGTAAGAGCTTGTTGCATTTTCAGGGAAGCTAAACTCCTTGAAACAATTTTCAGTAGATTTTATTAGGGAGAAAAATGGAATAATTGGCATCTAATCCAAGTCGTTTCATAATTTTTTGGACCTTCGTGGAATTAGTTACAGATTTTTGAAGTTGAAACGCAGTGCTTTCTTAAAGCGACCCCCTCCTGAAATGTACAATATTGGTACATTGAAGAAAGTAAAATCGGTACCTTTGTGTTAGAAGTCGCTTTTAGAGCCAGGTCGCTTTTAGAGACACCTACCTTAAGAGTTAATTGTAAAGTGTGAGCAAGGCAAGACCAGTAGTCGGAGTTTGGGAAAAACACGTAACCAAATTCCTTGAGGTACCCAAATTTAAGTCTGATTGGGTTTGGTGCTGTGTTTGTTTTGTTCTATTCTTAGTTAAACCTTCCTCTGATATATGTTCACAAACACAAGACAAACTTTACGATTAACTCTATTAGAATGAATAGTAAAGAAAATCCTAGTTTGAAATAGGGTGTCAGAGGAAGGGTTAACTAAGAATAGTACAAAAGAAACAAACACCAAATTCCATTAGACCCTGTTTTTGGTGCTTTAAGGAGTTTCGTCTTGCTTTTTTTCAAACTCCGGCTTACGATCCCTCATTGCACGCACTTTATGATTAACTCTGTTGTTGGCAATGGAATCAAGTGATCACGAACCTACAAGAGTACCTTAAGTCTATAACAATGCAGTGACCTAAAAGTTTCCAACGGATGACAAAGAATTCTTCTATGTAAGATAGAAGTGCAATGTTCATCTTTGGAATTTTGTGATTTTGTTTGAAAAGGGAAGGTCTTGTCCAATAATTTGACTTCCAATGAGTTCTCTTGGTGTTTTTTTAAGCAAATCATTCACATGGTACCAAGAACAATGATTTTCATTGTGATTAGCCCAACGTTTTAAGGTTAACCTTGGAAGGATGAGCCTATAACCATTGATTTCAAGCCTCACTATCCATCACTCTGTTTGTTGCCATTTTGCAATTGGATATGAATGGAGAATCTTATATTTATTTTTCAGAGATGAAATCATGTATTTGCTATAAGGCATTAAAAATTTCAAATTGTTTGGGAAAAATTTCAAATTACTGTGAATTTTTTGAAGTCAAAAACTCTAAATCTTTTATCATAGATGTATGTTATAGTGTATAACATTATGGTATGTAAACCAAAGTTATCATGTCACTTTAAAATTGGAAAGTCAACAAACCATGGTTATAGATCCAAAGTTTATATTGCTACAAAATATTGAGATTTATGAATTTTTTCAAAATTTATAATTGGAATAGAAACTGTATTCATTTCATTAGTTGGAATCAAATTCAAAAAACATCATTTTATGACTAAAATTCACATCAAGAATAAATAGCAAGAAACTATCAAAATACACTACAAGGGTAATTTGTAGATTGAGCCTCTTCTTCTTTTGGAACGGTGATAATACCATGATGAGAAAATTTGCAATACTATTCACTAAAAATGTATTTTGAAAACACCTTTCCAAAAAATTTAGATGAAAAAATGTTTTTTTTCCATCCTACAAACTTAGGTGAAGTCATCCCAACCTGTAGAAATGTTTCAAGGTTAAAACAAGGAATATTTTAATGTTAATCCTCAATTATGACCACATGCTCAAACTTCAAGATATTTCTGCCAAAACTTGAAATTATCATGAGTTTTTGAAGAAAAAATAAAAATAAAAATTCATATCAAATATCAAATATAACTTTTAAATATGAAAACTTCAAAGTAGATGTACATTATGATTTAGAATATCATATATAAACCACATTTCTATATCATTCTTTAATTATAAATTTACAATATCCTAATAATAGATTCAAAATTCAAATGTCAATATAATATTGAATTTTGAGAATTTTCCAAATTTCCAAATTTGAGTAGAAACTAGACTTAGCTTTACTTCATTAGTTGGACTCAAATTCAAAAATCATCATTTTGATGGCTAAAATTCACATCAAGAACAAAAAAGTTAGAGTTGTCAAATATCCAGAAAGGCATCTTTTGTGACTTATTGATTTAGCATCTTCTTTTATAAATAAATTTGGAGTTGCTCAACAAGGGACTTTCCACCTGCAAGTGTTGTTCCACCTATGAGTGTTATTGCATACACATTCAAGGAACTCTCCCCCCTAAGAATGAAGATCATCCATTCTCAAAAAGAACAAGCTATGTTTGATCCTTCATAGTCACTTTGCAGATATTTAAATGTTCAAAATTAGGGCACCTTAAAACAAGTAACATTTTACTGTTCAAGCACCTATGTGTCAAAGAGGCATCATTGAAGCATGATTTGCTTCACCTTCAACTTCCATTGGTTGCTCTTGAAAATTTGTGGTGATTTTGGATGAATCTAGGTATCCAAGATCCCAAAGTAGATACTAAAATATATCCCTAAAGTCTACTTTGAATTAATGCTCTATATGAATCAATTCAGCCCACTTTGTCCGAAGTGTGTTACCGTGCAATATGGTAGTCTTTGCGGCGCATGATGGTAATAAGGTATTGGATGATACAAATACATTGGAGTTTCAATTATTTATTATAAAAAATTCAAGTACAACTTTACTTTTTTTAGGTTGAGCATGTATGAGTAAATTAAAAACTGAACTTCGGAAATTAAAAAATAGTATAATTTCAGGGAAGGGAATGAGCAAAACGCTTGAAATGAAGGCAAGGCATGACCGTTAAGCACTGTGGCATGGGGTGCTGTAGGAAAAAGTCCCTCATTATAGAGCGTTATGCACTGGTTATAGTGTCTGGCACTTGTTACGGTGCCAGGCACTATAACCAGTGCCAGGCACTGTAATTGGCCTGCTCCCGCGTGCTTAACGCAGTGGGAGGCCCTCGTGGTGGGGCGTCCCACTATACATTAATTGAGTTTGGGAAAAAACACAGGACCAAACTCCATGAGGCTCCCAAACTTAGGTCTGATTGAATTTGGTATAGTGTTTATTTTGTTCTATTTTTAATTAAACCAAACAAGACAAACTTTACAATTAATTATATTAGAATTAATAGTAAAGAAACCCCTAGTTTGAAACAAGTTGTTAGAGGAAGGTTTAACTAATAATAGTACAAAAGAAATACATTGTATCAAGCAATGGAACTTTAATTTACATGTAAAGGAGACAATTTTCACAATCATGTATGTTTGAAGGCAAGTGACAAGTAAAGCTGCCTTAATAAGCCTTATAAAGTGCTTTTAGGGGCTTAACAAAATGTCTTTTGAAAGTATATTCTATTGTATGGGAGATTTGCACTCCATATTGCTATGCTACATGACAGAATGTATACCTTAAATTAGGTTTTTTGTTTTGTTTTGTTTACTTGATATGTTGAAATTGAGGATATTGTGAGTCCCCCGGTTGTGTTTTTGGAAAGTTCTTTGCGAGGAGGAGGTCCAATGCCATGAAACAAAGCCCTTGCACTCCTTTGTGCACAAAAGATATTGAATTTCAAAAAATTAAAAAATTAAAAAATTATTTTTTACCTTTTGGATATGGCAATAACTTAGGGCACACTAGTGAAGTCTAAAATACTTCTACATAATAACTTGTGACTCATTAATATATGTAAATTTTAAAAAAATAATGAAAATATTTGTTGGTCAAATGACTTGACTCACTTGTAAGTATGGTGGCTAATACGTTTCCAATCACCATCCATTTTCCATCTATAGACTACTTTGAATTTGTGAAATTGTGGCACAATTCAAGGAATTGTAGCACATTATGATTGGCTGCAAGGCTTTCAATATTGCAACCAGCCCTTGGTCAATTTTGCAATCAACCTATGGTTAGATATAGAAAGGTCTATATAACTATTATAGGTCGAAGAGAATCTTCTACTAAAAATTCATAGTAATTATGTTTTGTGTAATAAAATTATGGAAAAATATGCAATCCTTCCAAATTCTATTTTTGTACATGAGAAAATTCTAATACTCAAAAAAACTGCGCTCCAAATATGCATAATTGCTTAACCTAGAAAGGAGGCCACGGACATTAGTGTTTGATAAATAACAAGGCATTCTCCTGTATAGAACAGAAATACAACCATTCATCCTTGGAATTAGTTTTGGAAAGTAGAGATCTTTTACAATATTTTGACTTCAAATGAGTTGTTTTGATTTTTCTAATACTAATTATTCCCATAGTTTCAAAAATGATGATTTCTAGAGGGCCCCCCCACGTCTTTCTAGGGTTAATCCTTAACCCCTAAATGTTTTTTGACTATGTTTTCACCAAAAACGCTCCAAAACTGCCATTTCTAATACTAGTGCCAAATTTTAGAAAAAAATAATTTTTGGACACATGTAACCATAGGATCTTGTAGTAAACTTGTTTAAGAAGCTGTGGAAAAAATTTCAGAATTTTCCACAATGTGGATTGCAAGATAATAGCGTTTGAATTGACAAAAATCCTTTTTCTGTCCCTGCGAAAAAACGGGCAGCTGCCCTTCACAAGGTCACATTTGTATGAAAAAATGTCCAAAATGGTGGTTACTCTTTGGATTTATTCTTGAATTCAAGTTGGATACATGCTTGAAAATTTTTAGATCATTTGGAATTGTACAACATATAGGAAAAAAATAGTAAGTAGGAAGAGGTAGAGAATGATTCAAAACACTAAATTGTGAAGAATTTATTTATGGAATTGAAAAATGCCAATCCCAACGGTTGTAATGTTGTAATAAACAATCTACACCCAATGTTTTTATTTTTTTTCAAAAATATTGAAAATTGAGTTAAATAAAGGATTTCAAAGTTTATTTTAGAGTTGAGATTCCATAACTACCCTTAAACTAAGAATCCTCATAACTTTTGACTCATAGATCTAAATGGAATGATTCAAAGCTTCCCGTGTACATATAATTCTAAAGAACCAATTTCAAATTTTTATTTTCTTAAAAAGTGATTTTTAAAGAAGTTTTTTTTGCTGCCCGTGCTGCCCACCAAGGACTGAAAATGACATATCATGCAATAATTTTTTAACCATGTAGTCAAAAGTTATGAAAATTGTTGGGCCTTAAAGCTACTCCTTGGACACGTGTTGTATGAAAATTTCAAAGAAAAAAAATATAAATTCCATTCGTAGTGAGCTGTCCCAAATTGCTATGTTGCCAAAAAAAACACTTTGGTCCTTTAAGGGTTAAACGTCAAGGCGGACATTTTGCGGCCAATGAATGACAAGAAAATCTCATGTGTAGGACAAAAGTGCAACTATGGTAGAACCACCCACTACCAACCAGCCATCAATAACCAACATGTAGGGTGCAACTATTTCCAACCAAGGTTGGTGCAAATTCCAACCATAGTTTAGAATGTGATTTTTTTTTTTTTGCAAGGTTGGTACTATAAAGTCATGACACATGTCCTGATTTAGTGAGCAAGAAAGTAGGAAGTAGTGAGTGGGAAAGTAGTTATAGAATGGTCGAAATTGGAAGACTCTATATCTTGGGTATGCATTGAGGCCAACTTTTGGCTTCCAAAATTCATAGTAAATTCAATTTAAGGAAAAAAAATCATAAAAACTTGGCAATGCTCATCATTTCTATCTTCCTATAGGGTTGTAAAATCACATTGCCTTCTACTGCTCCAGAACATATGCGGAATTGCTTAACCCTTTATGTACTAAGAATTCATGATTTTCAATCGCAGATTTTGATTAATTATATTATAGAAAATATAATAGAAATAGAAAATTTTATTATATCATTAGCTTAAATGAAGAACATTGTATGCATTGGTTCAAATACACAATTATTTAAGTTTAAAGAAATCTCCATATAAACTCTTCAATATTGCTTAAAAAAACGTGAGACCCAATTTGGGCTTCTTAGACACTAAAGGGTTAAGTGGTCGACTATGGGTGGTTCTACCATATTCATCCTCCAAATTTTGTATGAAAAGGGAAGACCATCTATAGTAGTTTGACTTCCAATGAATACTTTTGAATTACTTTAATTCAACAATTCACATGGTGTCAAAAGAGATGATTTCCCTTGAATGAGCCCGTCATTCAAGGGTTAAGTGGTTGGAAATGGGTCGTCTGCTATATGTGGAAACAAAACATAAGCCGGTGATCCGTCCGTCACTCAGTCCGTCTCCGACTGCCAGACACCCGACCAGCTTCACCTGTGCGCGATCCACGTCACCCGCCAACTCCGATGTTCACCACGTGGAGGTCAACAAGCATCTGTGCCGGAGAAGCCGGCTCACGAGAGTGAGTGGCGCGTGCCGACGGAAAGTGAACGAGAACCCTCCGTCCGTCCTTCCGTGCGTCGCCGACTCCCTCCTTTCCCTGCTTTCCCTGCTTTCCCTGCCTCGCTTTGCATCACTGACTCGTCATGGTTGCTGTTTCCGTGTTGCCGCGTTGCGCCTATTCCATTCTCGGATTTCTCGCTGCTCCACATCTTTCTTTGCCTTCTCAACATCCTCTAAGTTATTTCGCCGCGCTCATCGTCGTCCGCTTTCCGCCCTTTGTGTTCATGGCAACATGCAGTTTCTGGCGGCATTTTTAGAATCGGAAGAGGCACGGAGGTTTTGACGTTGTAACGGGTTTTTTCTCGATTGTTGGTGTTGTTGTCTCTTGGAGGAGGATGTCGGCGTGAAGGAGGAAGAGATTTTTCACATCTTGCGGTTTGGAGTGCAGTTTGTGCGGATTTGGGAGATTCTCGAATTTTCGAATTTTTCGGATTTGAGTGTGTCATGTCGAGCAGTTGGTTGAAGACATTTTTAGAAGTGGTGGAGTGACTTTCTGTGAAGCTGCGTTCGTCGGTTGACATTTGAAGTACATGTTGTAGCGGAAGTCGGGGTGTCTGTAAGAATCGTCTCTTGGTTAGGGTTTCGGTTTTTCGAATTTTTCGAATTTTTTTGAATTTTTTCGGATTCTTCGGATTTATATGGGATTTATATGAGAAGGATATGTTGGTTGGTTGAAAGCTGGAGTGGCGTGTTCTGAAGATTCGTTTGGTCGGTTGGTATTCGAAATATATATATTGTCGCGAAGGACTGTGAGAATCGGCTTTTGGTTAGGGTTTTGTTTCTTGACTGTGGCGATGGGGAGGCCAGAGATTCGGGAGGTGCATAGCGTGGGAAGCGTGCTGAAGCAAGGGGCCCAGTTGTGGCGTATGTGTTTGGTTCCCATTTGCATTCTTGCCTTAATCTCTGCTATTTACTCGTACACATTGGAGACGTATGCGTTGAGTCCAAGCTTCGCCTTGGCTCAACTTGAGGGCAACTACAAAGTGAACTCGTCGCTAGCTTCTCAGTCTCGTGATCTGAAGACATCGCGAGCGAATTTCGAAGGTGGACTGAAAGAAGGCACGGAGGACAAAGGTTTTGTGGCCAGGTACCTCGCGATGTTTCTTACTTCACTTGACGAGGCTGTGATGGAGAGCTTGGCCGAGTCCAGGGAAAAGATGTCGGTGTATGATTCTAGGGCAGATTCCAGGACCGCTTCTTGGAAGCGGGATGCTAGTTACTCAACACAAACTTCGGATGTAAGTGTCTTTGGAGACTGATTTCATTGTGTTATCTGTAATTTCATTTTGCGTATTTGCGTATTTGAATTGTCATTTCTTGTTGTCCGAGGTAGCAACCGCTAAAAGTCACCCCTATTTAATCTTGTCTACAACTTAGGTTTTGATTCTGAGGATGTACACCAGCTGAACAGTAGAGCCTAGGGTCGGTATTTGGTACACCTGTAGGGGAGGCTTCGAAAATTCGAATCTTAATTCATGTAATATCCAAGGATTATAAGCTAAAATGTGTGGGAATGTCTTTAACTTGCTAGTAAGACCATCCACAATTTAAGTCGTAATTATAATAAATACTTCTTCGTTGCTTAAATGGTCGCTTCTATGTATTTTTATGAAGTCATCGCTCATCTGAATTGCGCTGCACTAAGCAGTTGTCGATGTCGGGTTGTACTTGACTTCTGCAATTTGTATGATCTATTACTGAACTTCGCTTCATAAGTTATTAGAGACGAGCAGGAGCATCGTGTGGACGTCATTTTTGCGTACTTTTCATATTAGGTTCAGCTTGTGACTGCTCAGTGACGACTGATTGCACGCTTTTACGGTAGAAGCATGCTTTCGGTGTTTATCATAGATGCATTCGATATATGATTTAATGGGCGATTTTCGTACGAAGTGTACGCTATTTAGTCATAATTAGATTAGCCATTCTCTTGAAATTCAATTGCCATCGTTTTCTCTTACAGGCTGCTAAGACTACAGATGCATCTGGCGGTATGGCAACACAAGAATCTTCCAATGAGGTGACTAGTGATACGGGTGGCAGTGATTTGGAGCCCCTGCCGAAGTTTTCCCTCAAGTTGAAGGTTCTTGGAAAGAACGAAAGCTCTGAGTTTGAGGATATTTACGAGGAGAAAGTCGGTTTAGGGGCGCCTTCAGCTCGTTTGATGGGAGGGAGAAATGTGGATCGACCAGTGCCGCCCTTAGGTCTGACCTTGCTGTTTATGATGGGCGTGATAGCAGGTGTCCTTGCGGCCTTCTGTGCTGTGATCATGCTGCAACATGCAGCTCTCTTGGGTACGGTTGCCTACAGTGTTATCAGTGCGTACACGGGTAAACAAGTTGGAGTGATTTTAGCTCTGAAGTCTGGTTTCCGGCTAGGTGTGATTCGGTTGATATGGCTTGCTGTTCTTCATGGGGCATTCCGGGACTTCATGTGTTTGTCCGTCATGAAGTTCTTTGTGGGTAGCGGAGTTCTGGAGCCGGAGAAAGCCGAGCGCCTTGTATTTCGTCTCTCTTTAATGCCATTCTCGATCTTGGCCCCCTTCAAGGATGTTGACGCAACCAGTTTGGCACTGGCTGCACGGATTGGCGGATTTGTGAGTGTTGATTACATTATTGACGCAACTACCTCTTGTATCTACATTATGGCGTGTTGGGCGACTATTATGGAAAGGCGTTATTGGGGATTTGCTGCGTTTTCACGAGGATGGAAGTTGGTCTCCACCATGCAGAACCAGGTATATTTTACTTCCACCATGCAGACGCGTATGCATAATCTCTTGTTGATTTTTTCATGTTTTCTGGAAAAGTTGCAGTACTTAAAACCATGCTTTGACAGTCATAATTCAACTGAACGCCACGTGCTGATGTTTGGTTACATTGATTTCCCATGTCCACCATGTTGTACGAACCCTGATTGTTGAGGTTTCAAATTAGCCATAATTTCTTTGAAGAGCATCTTCAGAAAATATGAATATGACCAAGCTCTGTGTCTTGACCTAATATTTGTAGGATTCTAATATGTTGATTCTGTTGGGGCATGAGCAGGTGATTGCTGTCAAGCTCCTGGAGAGCATGTTATGCGGAAGGAGTGCTCGTTTCATCTTATCGTTATTCATGGGCAATTTTCTGTCGCTGTTGGTTGTCTCGTTTGGACAACTGTACTTCATCATATGTTGGCTGGTCCTATATCTGTCAGCACGCTGCAAGCAGGACACCCACCCTCGGTTTAGTCTCAGAAATTTGGAGCGTTTTCTGAACAGGGTCAGATAAATGGGCGATGACCGAGTTGCACATTGAAAGCAAGTTTTAAGTTATCTGTTCATTCTGTCTCCACTCGCCTCAATCTTGGAGTTGGAACTGGAACATAACCTGGCCAGCCTCGCTGATTTTGGAAGGCTAGCGATCATCCATTAGGAGCTTCTGCTTTAGTTGTAGTGGTTGAGAAACGAAGTCCTTGGTAAAAATTATTTCTTGACAGACCAACCACTTGTACATTACCCGGCCGCTACAGTCCATGCTTTTGTGGTGAATCAACCTTTATGATTCTGATACTGTAGATATCTTTGTTTGAGACCCTGAGCACGAGGGCTTTGTCTTGCTGGAGTCAATGGCTCGAAGATTCGTTTTTCCCAGCATCAGACAATTACTACTCAGACTGTAGTAGGGGTAGCAAGGTTTAGCGTCTATTTTCAAGTTGGCGCGCATAGCTGAGATGCTTTTTGAAGACAATAAGGGTGCTGCTCTTTGGTGCTTGCGAATACGCTCTTGCTGCCTGAGGCGTTGCCAAAGAATTTTCATCTCAAGGTGTGATATGTGAATGAGCTCTTTAATTTTCCTACGGCAGTTGATGTTTTGAATGTTGAGTTGAGACTTTTTCTGCGAAAGCCCTGCCTTTGACTCTCTTTTTGTTAGGTATATAAGTTGTCTCTCCCAGTGTTAGATAAGTTTTTGGGTACCGTCTGTTCATGGATCGATTGTTACTTACACGTACCGAGTGTGATTCCATCGTTGTTTTGCAGGATCAGGAACTCATGGCATGAGCATCATCTTTCTGCGCATTTCTTGGAACCACTTAACTTCCGACATTGTGTATCACTTAGTGGTAGTAGATTGGTCTTTGGTAGTGATTAGGAGTGGTTTCGTAAATGGACTTTTTTTGAAGCTACATATTAAGCTTTTACAGGTTGAAGGTATCTGCCAGTTTGATCGTGGTTCAGACTCCTGTTGATTCGACAGCTGCCTGCTGAAATGAAACGCATATCATTAGTGAAGCTCTGAGGGTTTGGTGCTGCTAATTGTTTTGGCAGACCTTTCTCATGGATTTGCAACATGATTTTGACATGATTTTCTTGAGAATTGACAAGTTTATAGATTGTCTTTACTTTTGACAGGTATTTGAGTAGCCTATTTTGCCTGTTTTTTGCTCGGTCATTGGGGTCTGCTGTAATGAAAGTATTGTGTCCATTCTTCTCTGTACTGTCCTGAATATTTGCTGGTGATTTTCAATGCCGATGATCCAGATTTCAAGGATATGATAACTGAACCTAAATGTATCTGCATAAGCAATTGAGCATTGTTCGTATTGTTAAATTACCTAATTTTTGTTTAGATCTTGTTAGAAGTCAAATGGATATTTTGAATTTTCTCCTTATGCATTTATTGGACACCATGTGAAGAAACTATGTATTTTCAAAGTGCTGGAAATAGGTGTTTTCTATGGATTGTCATGAACACAAGTAATACATTGTAAGCAAGAATTTGTAGGGGTTGGTTTTAGAAAGAGGTCATAATTAGGTGTGGTTGCCTTACTTTTTTTGTTCAATGGTAAACAAGGTTATTGTTCAAATAACCCGTAGTATGGTTATTGTTCAAAATCATATCACTACATTAATTATGTTGTGCATATCCGACTATCAAATGATTCATCCTGAAACTAAACTCAACTTCAATTTTCTTTGCTCTTAATGCTCTATTTTATTCACTATTTTTATTATGCAAAAGAAATGTGATTTCATCTCTTTCAAAAAAATCTTTAAAACTTGGTGAAAATTTATAAATTTTTGAAGAATAATTGATTAAGTAAAAGAAATTCATATCAATTACAAATATTGCTTAAATTTTTTTGAAAAGTTATTATAATTCATTTTATTATAATATAAACCAAAATTTCTTATCATTCTATAGTTTAAAAAGTTTAGTAAACCATGGTTGTAGGCCTATATGCAATTTTAGAGATTGTACAAATTGGTGTAGAAACTTGAAAACATAAGCTTGACTTCATTAGTTGGATTAAAATTCAATAGAAAACATTTTAATGTCTAAAATTCTAATCAAGAGCAATTAGTAGAAGTTGTCAAAATTCATAAATGAACATCTTTTGTTTTTTGTCATCAAATTTTTCAGCATCTTCTACAATAGAGAGGTCAATTACACCTCCATAAGGGAATTATTGCGACCAAAACCAAAAAAATCGTTTTAAATGCTAAAATAAAGTTTTCAAAAAGGAGAAAGCTAAATTATTAAAATATACAGTATTAATATTTTTATTTTTTTAATAAACTACTTCACCAAAAAAAAAATTAACAAATATGATATGCTCTATACGAATGATGTGGATATTGCATTCATAAAATTGCGCATAAAATAATGGATGAAAATCATTTGTTCTTTAATATAAAAAAAGATGTTTGACCATCTAAAGGATATTTTTTATCCCTAGTATCCTTCAAGGCTTGATTAATGCCTATTATTATCCATCACAACTTAACAAAATTATAAAGTAGGACAATTTCATACAAAGCAAAATTCATTACTAGTGAGGTTTGATTTGTCCATCACATAGGTAAATTGTGACCCAAGAATGGCGTTTGAATATGGTATGTAAAATTTCATTGTTCAATTTGGTAAATTTTCAAATTTATGCATTAATGTGGATGTTTCAGTGTTGGATGTTTTGCAATGAGTATCTATTATTGTCTGCATTAATCACACTTTTGGATATAAACGTTATTTTACATTAATGTCTAAGAGTTCCAAGTTCTATTGGGTGGCTTATGAATTTTTTTAGGTGAAATAATTGCGCGAGCTACATGAAACTACATGACACTACATGAAAGTATATTTACATGCTACTGAGTAATATTCATCCACCACTTCAATATGTGATCCTTGTCATAGAAATATATGTTGAATTCCCAAAGAGTCAAGAGGTAGGAAATATTCTCCATACTCAAAAGTTTATCAATAAGGTAAGCTATTCTATTTGAGTCACAATTTAGTTGTAACCTATTTACACCACTCTTTCTATAAAAAGTAGAAACACTTAAAAACAACACTTTTGTAGTTTCCACTATCTCAAAGGTCAAGTGATCCAATTTTTTTATAAGGTTATTAGTGAACTCTAGAGACACGCAATCCAAGTGGTTTCATAATTTTGCAATGCTTTAGTAATATTTTACAAATTTTCAAATTAGAAAACATATAATAACCTATACATAACACCATATTCATCTTGAATGGACAGTCACCCTTGAGGCTTGAAATGCCTCTACTCTCATTGGTTGCATTTAAAAAGTTGTATTGATTTTGAGTCAAGAAGTGTTCATTTCAACCCATTTTGGGTGTATAGAGATCATAAATTGGCGCTTATAAGTGTTTTATGCCTTAGCACGCAATTAAAAATTTAAAGTGTCCACTAACTATATTTGTATAGTGACACAAATAGGCTCAATTATGCTATAGTACATCCTCACACAAGGTAGGCACCCTCAAATATGCCATTGATCCAAACCACCATCATCACTCTAGGTACATCTCTGAAATCAATATGTACCTATGTAGAAAAACAATTTTAGAACCTCCTTTCCCCAAAACTTTTACCTACATAACTTTTGCATACAATATCCAAATGCCGCGGTCTTTGGTGCATTGGAACCTCCTGCCTTTCACTTGCCAACATGAAAATATGAAAATTTGACCAATCTAATAATAGTGATTAGGCAAAGTAGCAAAAAAAAACGTTTTGGAAGGTGCCCACCTTGTAGAAAGGCTTACTTTGGTGGCAAGATACATACACAAAATTCAATTTCATCCCTCCATGCATGTACAAAAATGTTTTTTTCATCTAAGTATATACTTAAGGTAGGCACCTCAAATACACCATTGACCCTAATCCGCCATCTTCACTTTGTATACATCTTCAATTATATAACTATGTAGAAGAAACAATTTTAGAGCCAAAACTTTGTTCCTTCATAACTTTTGTATATAATATCTCAATGTCATGTCTTGGGTGCCTTGGAACCTCTTCTCAAGTGCCAACAAGAGACTCCTTTCAAATATGAAAACTTGACCAGTCTAATAAGATTAATTAGGCAAAAAAACAAAAAAGTGGCATTTGGGGGGTACCTACCTTACTTAGATGCAATAGGAGATTCCAATTTCTATTTCTATTGCAATGTACACTGCAGATTTTTTCCATCAGCTATATGCCTATATCTCCTAAAACATCAATCGGGATTTAACCTTTAAAAGATGCCACGGTCGTTTTTCTTTCAATGAATGACGGAAAACCCTCCTTTATAGGACATAATTGCAATTATTGATCCTTGGAATTTTGTTGTAAAAAGGGGAGGTCTTCTACAATAGTTTTGACCTTCAATGAGTGCTTTTTCATTTTTTTGAAGCCAAAGATTCACACAATATCCAAAAGGATGATTTCTACAGCCACCAACCCATCCATTAACCCCTAAAGTCTCATTGGCCCTACAAGGACCAAAATATGACTTTAGGTAGGCTCATACGGTCTCAATATTCATTGTAATTTTTAAAAGTTTTTTGTAGAGCTAGAAAAACACATAAGCTTGATGGAAGTAATTTTTTTATTTCAATCGGTGCCAGGGAGCAAAAGTTATGGCATCATAAGCCAAAAACAAAGGTCAACGGGCAACACCAAAAGAACCACAAAAAGTCAAAATGAAATTTTAAATGATTTTTTTCTCAATATTTTATATATTTTATATATATGAAGCTTTGATTCGTTCTATTTGGACTAGCGATGAGAAAGTTATGAACCATCTTCTTTTGGAGGCAATCTGAACATCTTAAAAAAACTCTTATAGGATTCATTTTTTAATGCAATTTTCACAATTTTTCCAAAAATCTTGTTTGACAAGGTTGCATATGCTTTCTAAAACAATTTCACCATTGCGATTATGCTTTTTTAATTCCATTTTAGAGTTATTAACAATTTAGTCTTTTGTTCAATCTTAAACCTACTTCTATTTAACAATTTCTTAAAGAATGAAATCAAGTATATTTTTTTTCAAAAAAAAGAATTACAAGACTTTCAACTCAATTCTTCAACATAAAATCTTTTAAACGCAAAGTTTGTAGTAGAAAACATTTTCACAAACAGTGATCAAAGTCATCTAAAATTAGAAGACAACATTCAAAAAATCTTCTTTTTCAAATTTGAATGCTAATATCTTCCAATCTATATGGTCAAACTTCATGAAATTCTTACCACATGATGGGAGACAAGTCAAGTACAAGTTCCTATTGTCAAATTTCAAGAAAAATATTTTCTGTTTGTTTGGGCAAATGTAACAAAAATGACAATTTTGAGTGTGTTTTTACAGAAAAATAGTCTCAAGACTTTAGGAGCTAAAGGTATGGGGTTGAAAAAGTGCTCATGCAAGTTATCTGCTCTGTAATTTGAAAGAGTTTAACTTAGTTATAGGGTTTGCTAATAATTAAATTATCAATACAACAACAGGATGTCTAAAGGAGACGACCCATTTCCGACTAGCATCCCATCCTCACAACTTAGGCTGTTGAATTTCCAATTAATTTTGTTGTGGGTGAAAGCTCATGTATATCATAACGATCAGGAGCAACAAAAATGTCCAATATGGTAGAACCACCTATTCCTGACCATGAATCCAAGCTCAACTTGTAGGATATAGCTAGGTCCAACCAAGGCTAACATTGATTATCAACTAAAGCTTGGAATGTTTTTTTTTCGCTCTTTTTCAAGGTTGGAACTAATAAGGTCGTGACATACGTGCTGAAGCAGTGAGCAAGAAAGTAGGAAGTAATGAGTGGGAAAGTAGTTACTGAATGATCAAAATTAGAAGAATCTATACAATGGGTATAGGTCCAGACCAACTTTGGGCTTCTAAAACTCACATTAAGGTAGTATGCTCTAAAAGCGATCATGTTCTAAAAGCGATCATGACACAGAGGTACATTTTGCTTTCTTCAATGTACGAACTGTGTACATTTCAGAAGGTGGTCGCTTTTAGAAACCACTGTGTTTGAACTTCAAAAATTCATAACTAATGCTACAAAGGTCTGAAAAATATGAAACGACTTGGGCTAGATGCCAATTTCATTTTTCTTCCTATATAAATTTACTGAAAATTGTTTCAATAAGTTTAACTTCCCTGAAAAGGGGATCTGCTCTTAAATGGTCGCTTTAAGAGCATACTACCTTAGAGAAAATTTCAGCCCAAGGGAGGGCCATTTCAGGGCTGATCCCCATGTTGGGAACATTTTTTGAAAAAAAAAGAAAAAGAAGGGGGGGGGGTTTGCTGGTTTTTTTGAAATTTTTTTACTATTTTTGGATTTTTTTTAAAAACAAAGTTTTTTTTAATAATATGCTGACGTGGCAGGTGATGTGGCAGTGTCCCTGCCACGTCAGCAGTCTACGTGGCATGGACTTTAGCAATGGGAGCAAAGCTCTCAGGCTGGGGAACTCCCGGATAACTGGAGGCCCTCTCTTGGCCTCCTTTCTGCTCTAATGTAGTAATTTCAATTCAAGGCATAAAATTACCAAAAAAATTGCAATCCCTGTGATTTCTATCTTCCTACATGGACGAAAACTTACATTGTCCTATATTGCTCTAGAACATTTACATGTAAGAGGAGTCAAACTTTGTTAGCTCTGTTGAAGTAGTTTCAAGAAACAATTTCTTCTAACTTCAAACCCTATTATCTTGCAATTAGTGAAGTCAAAATTCTTGAAATTTTTTCTATATATTCCAAATGTTTGTCTTTAATTTTTCGCCGTTTGAAAATAAAGTATTTCCTCATTGCACAAAAAAATGACGAGTGTATTGCCAATTCACTTAACCTCCTTGCATTGCAGGGTAAATTAGAATACTAATTTAAGACTCCATATTTTCTTCTAAATTTTTTTGTGAGTGAACCTAATAACATATACGTATGAACGGTCAAAAATCTCATGTTTGTGTAGAACAAAAATTTTACTCCAAATGAGCCCAAAGTCTGTTGACCTTGTTTCACAGGATTGGGAAAAAGGTTGTTTTGTTCACTTCAAATGCTATAAGGTAAACCAACCTATGACAAGCCAACTGTCTAATGCAGACATCTACATAACCCCCCCATTACAGTCCATTTCAGATTTTTGCTTCTACAATTTAATTAGGTTGGTTAGTGGCCCACATTAGTGCATTAGGTGATTGTGATAGAATTAGTAATGACTGTCATAGGACACTTACACATTGTGAGTGTAAACTCATTATAAAGAGGTTTTTTTTTATTCCTTTGTGTGATGGCCACATTAAAAATTCTTGTGGTTGTGTTAGGAAATCTGAAGACTGCATTAGGTGGTAAGATGACCATCATGAAGACATATTTTATTGATTTCAGATAGTCTACAGACTGTTTTGGAAAAATACTTAAAAAATTCATAAAAAATTCCTACTTTGTCCAAAAACTAAAATTTTAACTGCTTCTTTCATTTCTCAAAGTTGTCTTTGCTAGAAAAAAATCTGATTTTATTTTGCTAATGGCAACATACCAAATCAGTCATTCTGCCTGTCATAGGCTGGTTTACCTTAGTCTTTCAATCCGCACAGTGGAAAGGATTGAAATTTTTTCCACACTTTAGTAAAATACTTTACTTCAGTTTCGTACAGTTGAAGTTCCAAAAAAAAGTTTTGATTTTCTTTTTGAATAACATACCCAAAAGTCACAGTTTTTGGATTGTCTCCCTGAAACCCGCCCCCAGTCCTTTGCCCCCAGTCCTTTGCCCCCAGTCCTTTGCCCCCAGTCCTTTAGGGGTTAAGTGGTTGGAAATAGGTCGTCATCCTGAAAAACTTAGTTTCTGTAATTTTTTTTTGTGTTGAATGCCCATCCATGTTTGGCAGTGTGTTATTAATTAAGTGCTGTCAATTTCTACGTCACCGTGATCGTGCCCTTGTAATTCTGTGACAAAAAGGATTAATGTTGGCATTGAAGACACTGGCCATGTATTTTTTTTTTGAATGATGAACCGCTTACATTTCATTGACTCGTCACCATTATTTTTGCGTTACCTGCATGGGGCAGCAACGACTGAATTCAATTTATTGTTTTGTTTCGGGGCCAACCAAGGATACTAGCCCTTAATAATGGCAAAGTCATGCAGAGCATATTTTCACATTTATTTTATTTATCTGCATGGGCAGCAAAAGGGCTCCCCCATCAAAACTGTCACCCGAAATAGCCATTCATTTATTTCAAACAATAAAAATAAATAAATAAATAAATAGCTGACAAGGTGGTGTCCATGTCTCATGTCACATACAGATATATGGATACGATGTTTGATGGCTATGGGTACATTTGTGTATCCACATACAGATATATAGATACGACATTTGATGGCTATGGGTACATTTGTGTACGCATACAAATGTACTCGTATTTCAATGACATGGATTATCCCACATCATTTGATTTGAGCATTGTAGAGAGAGAAATTTGTTTTAGTTTTAAGAAAGCAAAAGCTTACTCTAAAGATAGTTGGAAAGAAAAGATAGCTTCTTCATTTTTTTAAATGTTGTGGGGTCAAAAAAATGTTTAAATTCATTATGGGATATGGGATGTGTCCCAATATATGCAATTTGTGTCTATCACCCCAGCCACTATTGGAGAGGAAACCAAATAGTCAACTACTCTAAGTCATCAAAAAAAATTTAGGCCTAAAAAGAGATTACAAGTTCTGGATGGCAGCAGTGCAATTAGAAAAAAAATGATGATTTTTTTTTCTTCTGGAAACTGACGTAGTGATGTGAGTGCCACGTCAAATCCTAAACTATGTGCTTGATTATGGATTTGATCTACAAACCTTATGCACACAAACACCATCTATTTTATGAATTGTCATTGACAAAGCTACCTTCTAATTGGTGTTCTAACCAACTTTTACTATGACATTTTGTTGTTATAGCAAGTTGTCATGTAAAAAACAACACGATACAACAAGGTTACATCCTTGCATTGATTCTTTAGTATAATTCATCTTCTGAATATTTGGATGGAAAGGTCTATTGTGACTCAAATTAAATAAATCAACTAAGTTTTGTTTATATTTTGGGGCCAATTAGGAACTATCCAAAAAGGGAAAGTTTTTTATTACATATTTTCACAAGAGTATTTATTTAGCTCAAAAGCTTAGTGGAATTGACAAACTTTTAACCCTTAAATGACACTTAAGTGTTCAGGCGTATAGCATAAGGCATTTTTCTTAGGGCAAATGGCAAGCAATATTTTAATTAGTTGAGCAAAATTAGTAAAATAAATAGGGGTCAATGACATGGAACAAACACATATCTATTTTCACCACTTAAATAGTAGTATGTGGTCTAATTACAAAAGGCACTCAACAATTTTCCTTCTACTATACACTCAAAAATACCAAGCCAACCCATTTCAAAAAATGGGTTGCACAAAGGTTACAAAATATTAAGATTAAAAATCCAGTGACATGGCGGAGATAAAGATAGGATACATATGCGTATACAATTGTTGAAGAAGATGCGGATTATTCCATGTCTTTTGTTAACAACCTAATTTGATATTAATATTTTTAATTTTTAATTTAAAAAATATATACTAGGGTGCAAGTTCAATTTTATTAATTGGAGCTTTGATACATTGAGTGACTATCCACTCAAAAACACAAAGTAGTACAAGACAAGTAATACTTCTGAATACTCACATAGAGATTAAGACTTAGATTAAAATATACACTTTACTGGATCTTTTCTAAAAAGAGAAAGATTTATAGCTTGACAACAGTGTTGTTTGGTCAAGCTCTAGTTGGATATTCTAATTTTATTTTCTCATGATACAATATGGTTTAGTTTCTATTTAATTTAAAGATGGTTCCAACTGTAAAACCTTTATAATATAGATGTTTGAATTCCATCAACCCTTGGATAGAAGAAAATAATTAGATGATGCTCTTATGTCATTCAAATACTAAGCTCTTTAACCCCTAAAGCCCCACTACCCCTTGGAAGACAATTTGGAGTTTAAGTAGGTTCAAGCTATGAGTTGAAATTTTACTTGAACTTTTTGGAACTTTTTTGTGGATATGTAGTTCTACAAGAGCTTTGTAGATATATAATTTGTATTTCAATGCAATGTTGGGTGAAGAAGTTATAGGCCTTTATAGACAAATTTCAACTTGAAGGCAGGCTGGGCTGCCAAAATTTTGTTGATTGAGGCCAGGTGATGGTCAAAAGAACAAAGACTAGGGTGGGCAATGGATAAAGGGCTGGGACCATTGACCACCCTCCAGAATGTCAAAGCCCATGGAATTTCATGTCATGGTCTCGTGGAAGAAATTATAGGATCTTAGAAGTAAATCTACAAATAAATGAGAAATACCAATGTCATTTGACAATTTGCAATCAAGAAAATTTAGTTGGCTAAATGTAGGAATTGTTTCATCAGCATTTAGAGAGAAGCTTTGGAAGAATATTGTTTTTATAAAAGAATTCATTTTCCATCATGAATCCTCAAAGGGTATGGGGATAATTTGAAGATGAAAGCTTGAGCGCATATTGTCAAAACTGAATAATTGACTTTGAAGTAGAATTTTAGATCTCATTTAGGCATAATAGAATAATTTTTTACAAAAAAAATTTGAATGAAAAGAAATTGAGAAATCAAGATAAATTTCATCTCCAAAAATCTGTTTGAGATTTCAAGCTTGCAATCAAAAGTTATGGACAAAATTTAGAGAGGATGTTTAAAAATGTCAAAAAAATTCCTTTCCGATCGTTCTCAGAAATTTGCCTTCAACTTTTGAATGGAGACTCAAAATTTCAAACGGACTTTTGGAATTGAAAGTTATTTTGATTTCTTAACTTCTTTATTTCAATTTTTTGGAAAAAAGTTATTCTACTATGCCTAAATGAAGTTTGAAATTCTACTTCAAACACAATTCCTACTTTTAATTTAATTATGAATAGTTGAGCTCCTACTAATTATAGTTTATGTATTCCACATGGGCTATTCTACCTCCTACCCCCCTCCCATATGTATATAAAGAGCTTCTCACTTGCAACTCAAAACATATAAAACTACTTTTAAAGCTACACAAAGCGTCTCAATAGATTAAATTTTAAAACTTTAATACTCGAACTTTCAAGCAACAAAATTGCCTCACATTGCATATCTCACTTAGTGTCCCTTCTTTGCACATTCTTTATGTAGATACCCTGAAGAAAGGTGGATGAAAGAACTCAAGCTCAGAGTTTCCAATGGAAGGAACAGTTCATGATCAAACTAGGAATGGAGGTGAATTTATTTTCCAAAGTTTGTCCCAAGCCTTAGCCTAAGTATTATTCACATAGTTCTTCTGAATTCTATAGGAAATAGACGATTTGGTTTTTTTCCAAATTATTTTTGTGACTTTATAAAAAAATAGTATATCTTTCAATTAATTGTTTGGATGATTTTCAAGTTTCAAAACCCTATGGTGGCATATGTGCTCAAAAATTGTATTGTACATTGTGAACTTTTGGACATTGTTGCATTGCAAGATCTTTTGGGATGTGCTCCATGTCTTTTTTTGGCTTGATTTTTTCTGAAGACATGAATAACATCATTTTGAATATAACAATTCTTAAATTCAAAATCCATAGTGAAAAAATTTGCCACAAACAATGGTCAAAGGCATCTGAATTGTCAGGATTAGTGAGAAAAACAAACATTTCTACAAATGCTTAAATCTTTCAATCTCTATGGTTAAATGTCACAAATTTTTTAATACTTCTTCTCCTACAAGTCTACTACAAGATCTTATGGTTAGATTTTTTTTTCAAACATTTTATTGAAAATTTTGATGAACGCAGCAGTAGAGCAGTTTTGAGTGTTTTTTCACAAGGAAATGACCTTCAACCTTTAGAGGTTAAAGTAGATACCTACATCTTATCTCAGTATCTAATGATATATTATAAGTTTATTCCTAATTTTCATTTTTTTCTTTTTACTTTCCCTTCCTAGAAATCTATCTTTACTTTGGTGCAGTCTTTGGGTTTATTCAAAGACATTTAAAAATCTATCTGATATTTCAATGAAGTTCACTCCTATAGGCACTCCTTTGTCTATCCTTTCTTTTTTAACTAAGTAACCCTAAATTCTTCAATGTACCACATTTGAATGCTGACATAATTATGTAATAAAATAAAATTTTATAAACAAATACTATTAGTAAATATTATGGATAACTATTTTGTCAAAATTTTCTATCAATAAAAAATTAATTAATTTAAAAAATGATAATTACAAAAAAATAGAAAAAATAGAAAAATATATAAAGTATTGGGCAGGTAAAGAAAATGACTACAAGAATACCCACCAGTAGTCAAATTTGTGTTGTGGATCTTTTGAGGAGTCATGTTGTTAGTCTAAGCACCCATGTTTCTACTAGTATTTGTTCAAGTTTTTGTGTAAGTTGGTCCATTGCAATTTTATTTTTCTTAGGAACAAAATTCTCTAATTTAAAAAATGATTCTTCAAAAACAGCTTGAATAAATATAAAAAATAAAAATCTTAAAGAACCACTACAAAAAAAAACTTAGCCTTTTGAACTTTAAGGAAAAACATTCTTGCAGAAATTACAATCTATGATTAATTACAAAAGAAATTTCAATTTTGGATATAGTTTTTTATTAATAAATATTTATTTATAGAGTAGGAGACTGGTAATGATATATGGATCATGCTTTACATTTTTTGTTTAAGAACTAACATTAAATTATTCTCCTAACAATATTTTATATTATACTTTATTAATAACTTTAGCACTCAAGCACCTAGTATTTTATTAAAGTTCAAAAGAGAGGTTAGGCAAGATTGAAATCTAATTTTATGCTACTTAGACAAGCCTTTTAAAAATGAATAAAGTATAGAAATTTGGCAAAGTTTGGATACTTCATTTAACCCCTAAAGGACCAAACACCGTTTTTTGACAACATAGCGTTTTTGGGCAGCTCACCACAAATGGAATTTTTATTTTTTTTCTTTGAAATTTTCACACAAGATGTGCCCAAGGAGTAGCTTTAGGGCCCAACAATTTTCATAACTTTTGACTACATGGTTAAAAAGTTATGGTATGATATGTAGTTTTCAATGTTCGGCGGGCAGCCCGGGCAGCATAAAGAACTTCTTTAAAAATCATTTTCTAGAGAAATAAAAATTTGAAATTGGTTCTCTAGATTTATGTGCACAAGGAAAGCTTTGAATCATTCCACTTTGATTTATGAGATGAAAGTTATGAGGAATTTTAGTTGTGGGTAGTTTGCGGGTAGTTATGGAATCTCTACTCTAAAATAAACTTTGAAGTCCTTTATTTAACTCAATTTTCAATATTTTTGGAAAAAAATATAAACACAAGGTGTAGATTGTTTATTACAACATTACAATCGTTTGGATTGGCATTTTTCAATTCCATAATTAAATCCTTAACAATTTAGTGTTTTGAATCATTTTCTATTTCTTTCTACTTACTATTTTTTTCCTATATGTTGTACAATTCCAAATGATCTGAGATTTTTCAAGCATGTAGCTAAGTTGCTTTGCAGAATGAATCCAAAGAGTTACCACCATTTTGGACATTTTTTCATACAAATGTGACCATGTGAAGTGCAGCTGCCCGGTTTTTCGCAGGGACAAAAAAAGGATTTTTGTCACTTCAAATGCTAATATCTTGCAATCTACACGGTGGAAATTTCTGAAATTTTTTCCACATCTTCTCAAACTAGTTTACTACAAGATCCTACGGTTACATGTGTCCAAAAATATTTTTTTTCCAAAATTTCGTACTTGTACTAGAAATGACAGTTTGGGAGCGTTTTTTGTGAAAACATAGTCAAAAACCTTTAGGGGTTAAAAGGTTCTAAGAGGGTAAGAAGCAATATGTTCATAGAATACATAGAATATTGACACATGATTGTCATAAATGGCCAACACATGATTGTTTCCAAAGAATCTTTTGTGATTCTTCTTCAATCAATTGCAATTTCCAAATATTAGGCAAGATATAGGGATAATTTTGAGGTTTTTTTAAGTAGGGAAGAATTATTATTATTATTTTTTGCCAAAGCTACTAGTAAGGTTTGGTAATACATCTTCACAATTTTAGAAATTTGAAATACCTCTAATTCTTAAGGTATTTGAGATTGATTAGAAGTCAAACTAATAAATCCAAATGTACATTTACTTGAAAGGTAATACAAGAAAAGAAAAATTACTTCAGTATGTAAGTGGTTTAGACCTAAAAGAAGAAGATTACATTGAACATGGTCGTGGTTCAAATCTAAGGGAAGAAGATAAGGTCGAGGTAGGTGGGTACCATAAAAAACCACACCCTATTTAAAACCACCATCATCACTTTATGTGCATTTCCAAAATCAATATGTATCTATGTGGATGAAAGTAATGATTTTATAACATCTATCAAAAAAACACTTTGACCCTTTATAACTTCTACATACGGTATCCAAATGTTGCGGTCTTTGGTGCGTTGGAACCTCCTTTCACTTGCCAACAAGAGAATCACATGAAATTTTGACGAGTCTAATAATAGTAATTGGGCATAGTAGCCAAAACCAAGTGGTGATTTTAGGGAGCACCCACCTTATTAGTACCGTACGTGAACGTCTGATTTGACAAGTAAGTGCTAAAAGTGAATTTCTATATCAGATTCTCAGGGATCCACATCACCTCAGACCATTCACAACATGACACATGGCACTTTTTTTTTTAAATGACTTACTTTCTGCCAAATCTGACCTTTGGGTAAGGTACTTCCAAAGGAGTCCAAATGAGTCCAAATTTGAGTTGACAAATTGCAATTCCACGTGTATCACTCGTTACGTACTGCCATGAAAAATTCTCAAGTATTTTCTATTCTTATCTGACCACCTGTCAATCTCACAATGGTTGGTATCCCCAATTATATCAAGTTGAATGCACATCATTAAAATGCACGGGGGCATCGACAATCATGGGATGGAAGAAACAGACACAACACCTCAAGCCAAGCTTGGCACCAACTTGCTCGAACTTATTGGCACCACCTCCAAAATAATTCTCACTTTCAAACTCACCTTACACTCATGCAAGAGTTTGTTGGCCAAAGTATATGCATATCAGTGCAGGCAAAAAGCCCATATGCTATATACCGTACGTTCATAGCAGTTTTGACACAAATTAATTTAAAGAAAAATTTTAAGCCAAAAAATTGTGAAAAAGTATTTTTTTTTCTGTCTGCTGAATGAGAAGAAAAATCCCTGGAAACTATATGCCTTAAAGTTAAACAAACTATCGATGAGCGATGAGCATGATGGAATGCTTTTGTTGATGGAGATTCGATGATGGAGGGTCAAGGGAAGATTGTTAACCCTTATTGCCCCAGCCAAGGATAAATGTAAAAATTGCCCCCTATTTTGTGCCATGTAAATTTTGTATTTCTTCACCGCTCCTAGCTAATTTGGGGCCTCTAATTGCAAATATGAATTCAAAATTTGCATATTTTATCATGGGTGGTAGATAAAAAAACTTAGTATTTTTCTAGAAATAAAACATAGGGCAATAAGGGGGTCAATCTTTCCTGGCCGGGATCGAGGCAACGCCTATTGTAAAGGTTAACTAGTAAATCACGTTCTAGGTTATGAAGATCTTCGACCAATTTGAACTTCTTATGTGACAATTTAAAAAAAAATTCCAAGCATTGTCGAAATAGTATAGATCAAATTTAGTACTGCCAATTCTTATTTTTGCACTTTAAAATAAAATTTTGGCACTTGAGTGACAAACTTGCTATAAATGTACGATATATACTATAATTTTACATGATTATTGCATCTTAAAATAATATCATATACTTGAAAGAAGAGTTTTGAAATTTGTATTGTACAAATGTCAAGAAACAAGTACAACCTATTTTTTAAATGGAGTGAATGAATTTGGAAGGTGTAAAAAGACTCAATGGTGTTTATAAGGGCAACAATAATTCAAAATAGGTCGCTTAAACAACCTAGGGTGCCTAAGGTGATAAGTTAAAATTTGTAAAATTTGTAAAATTTCAGATTTGTTATATCATTTACTTGTAGATTTTTAACAAGAATAAGAGTAAAATTAGCTCTTCAAATTTGTTATGATTGGATAAAATCTAAAAAAAAAAAATGTGTAATTCATTAACTATATTATTGCTACTTTTTCCAAATAATAACTAGTCTAAAAGTAAGTTTAGACTTGGGCTTTACAAAGGTAATTATTGACCGCAATAATACAATTATCAAATATCCATTAATCCCTAAACGTCTAGAGTCTTCTCTAGAATTGAAATTTGAGAAAAATCATTATAAAGTATTTTTTGGAAGCATATTTTGGAATTGATATACAAATAAAAGTTGTAGACTTTGAGTTTTAGATTTCATCTATATGGTTAGATTCACCAAGCAATGATATGAAAGAAAAGCGATTCTCAATCTATTCATTGTCCAAAAACTGGACATCGAAGGGCTTCAGGGTCAAATTCACACCAACCATCTCAAGTAAACTTTGAATACACATAGATTCTTAGTAATACTAAATGTCATAAATCTACACACTAATACATGTAAAAGCAAAGAAACTAAATAAACAATAGAGCATGATTTCCATTAATATATTGAATATTTTTTTGGCAGGGCCTTGTTTGTATTGAAAAGGGGTTATAGATTCTTCTAGAATACATTTTTTGGACACCGTATGAATAAACTATGAATTTTCAAAGTGTGAAAGTAGGCGTTTCCAAAATTGATCCTAGACTCTCATTAACAATGAGAGTATATTTTAAGCAAGAATCTATAGAGGTCAATTTTAGAAACGAGTCGGAATTAGGTGTTGTTACCTAAGAGCATTAGAATATTCAATTTAGCTTGACAATTTGGACAACAATGGTATGTGGATTGTTAGTCACGGAAACCTAGCCCCAATGCATTTGTTAACACACATTCACCACTTTCATAGGCTCAACATTCAAATACCTTGCACATCAAATTTAGCATATTTGTTGTAATGTAATGTGCTCTAAAAGCGCCCATCTACTTCAAACCGCCCCTATTTTTAGGTGGAGAATGGAGATGAGGTGATCCTTAACCCCTAAAGGCCCAAGGCCTTTTTTCTGCCAAAAAACTCTCAAAACTGCTATTTCTATAACAAAGAGTAAAAAAAACTGAAAAATGTATTTTTTGCACATCTAACCATATGATCTTACTCCTAACTAGTATCAGAATGTGCGGAATTGTTTTTAGAATTTTTGACCGCACAAATTGCAAGATATCTGCATTTAAAGTGAAAAAAACAAGTTTTTCAGCACATTGTGGAACTAGCTTTTTTAACTTAAAACATTTTTAACTTAAAATTTTTGCACTACAGCATTTTGAGCTTTAAATCTTTACAGTAGAGAAATGAGTTGAGAGTCTAGGGGAAATGAAAAAGTTCAAAAAACTTAATTCTCATTCTTAAAAAAATTGTTAAGTAGAAACAAGAACAAGATAGAAGGAAAATCTAAAACATTCATATATTTTAGATGGAATTAAAATGCATTAATTCCAGTTGTGAGACTGTTCTATCAAGTAAACTAAACCATGAAGAAAAAAAATTTGAAAAATTTGAAAAATTGCTTTCATAAATGAATCCTAGAAGTTATTTTTTTCATAAAGATGCTCTAATTGCCCGAAAAAAAAAGAATGTCCATAACTTTCTCATAACAAATCCAAATGAAATGAATCAAAGATTTCCAAAGAGACAAAAATATATTCTATGAGAAAGAAAATATCAAGAAAAAAATTCAAATTTTTGCAAATTTCTTTTTTGCTACCCAGGCTGCCCCCTGTCCCTTGTTTTGTCATAATTGTTGTTCCCGGGCACCAATTTAAAAAAAAATTATATTCCCACAAAGTTTATCATTTTTTCTATCTTCAAAAAAAGTTTCAAAAAATCACAACAAAAATTCAGCCGATAGATACCTGCCCGAAATCCCATTTGTCCCCCGAAGGGACAACGGTCTTTTAGGGGTTAAATGGACCAATTTAGCAATTGAATGCATGGAGGTAAACTTATTTTTCTATTGCAAGAGCCAACCATTGTCTTTGATTTCCGCTCATCTCTTTACAAGTTGCAAGTGGACTGATTTTGGAAGACCTATGATCACAAATAGGTGTCTATGCCCCCGAATCTTTGAAAATTTATAAGTAATTCAAAAATACTTGGAAAAATACAAAACCACTTGTGTTGAGTTTCACATCTATTTTTCTTTCTCTGAAAAATGACCTAAAAATATTTCTGTCCACGGAAGCCTGTGAAAAAGGCAAACCAGGCCTTAAATGGTCGCTTTAAGAGCATGCTACCTTACCCATGAAAAAACTCTGTACGCAACTAATCAACAACATCATGGCAACAACTGTTTCCAGAGGGCACAAAAATGCAGAGAAGAACTTCTCAGAAGCAAATTGCTTCATTCCTTTTTGTTGCTCCCATGCCACAAATAAGCCGAAATAGGGTTTGAGGTCTCATTTGTTGGTTGAAGAGTGACACCCAAGGTTTGCCACGTTAAACTCTAAAGGACCATCATGCGTTTCTTCGCAACATAAATTTTTTGGGCTAGTACCTGTCACTAGAGATTTTCATATTTAGGCTAAAACTTTAATAGAAGGTGGGGACAAGGAATGTCGTTTATGTGACATTTGAAAATATGAGTTAAAATTTATGGCCTAATATGTTATTTTTTTCCTCCGTTGGGTAGTCTAGGCAAATAATAAATAATCACTTTTTTCAAAAAACAAAAATTTGAAATTGATTTCCTAGAGTCATATATACTTGGAAAGCATGAAGTCATTCCACTTGGATCAACGAATCAAAAGTTACAAAGCATTTTGGTTTGGGGTAGTTTGCAGGCAGTTATTGATTCTCTACTCTACAATAAACTTTGAAGCCCTTTATCTTATTCAATTTTCAATATTTTTGGAATAAAAAAATAAAAAAGTATAGGATGTAGATTGTTTATTACAACATTGCAACCATTGGAATTGACACTTTGTATTTTGAATCATTTTCTACTTTTTTCTACTTACTATTTTTTTCCTATATGTTGTACAATTTCAAACGATGTGAAATTTTTTAAGCATGTAGCCAACTTGTATAGGAGAAAGAATCCAAAGAAGAAACACCATTTTGGACATTTTTTCATAGAAAAGTGAGCTTGTGAAGTGCAACTGCCCTGATTTTTGCAGGGCCCAAAAAATGATTTTAATGAATTTGAATGCTTATATTTTGCAATCTTTACACGGTGAAAAATTCTAAATTTTTTATCACATGTTCTCAAGTCATCATACTACAAGATCCTACAGTTACATGTGTCAAAAAAAAATTCTCAAAAACTTAGTACTTGTACTAGAAATGGCAGTTTTGGAGCATTTTTGGTTAAAACATGGTCAACAACACTAGCATGTGAGCCTATAAATACGAGCCTATGAGTGTTGAGCTTAAGTGCAAGTAGGTATCTACAACTATTGAAGGTGTCTATAGCATACATATAATATAAGTACCCTATAATCATAGAAGGTGCTTATAACATAGACACCTATAATATATATATATATATATATATATATATATATATATACTATAACCATTAAAGATACCTATAATACATTGCCACCTATAATATAAACATCCTATAACCATAGAAGTTGCTTATAACATAGGTACCTACAACATAGACACTTATAATAGAGGCATCTATGATATAAATATCCTATAACTATGGAAGAAGCCTATAATATAGGTACTTTTAACATAAAAACCTAGGCTCCTAGGCTCATGGACTTAAGGTCCTAGGCTCACATACTAGCAACCATAAAAATATAGTCAAGGAACTTAAGGAGTTAAGATAAAATCGGCATGAACAGGCTCCGTATGTACTGTTACAATGCTTCAAAATTGCCCCAAGACTAAGGATGCCCTTAGTTGATACTCCCTCTGTCCTACTAAAAACCTTTGAATTAAACATAACGTAACATTTTTCCTATTTTAGGCTAAATAGGAGCTAGTTCATTGTAGACAAATTATATTGGTGGTATACATTTCAAAACTTTAGTGTGTACCAATGATATAATTTTTCCCACAATGAACTTGTTCCCATTTGTCATTGAATTGGATAGTTTAGCTTAGTGTGTGTACCACCAAACAACTTCATTTATTGATTTCAATCGTTCAACGAGTGATGTGAAATTCTAATCAATTCCTGTTCAATCAATTTAAAATCTTCCACATCACTTGCTCAATGATCATCAAACAAAATCATTAAATGAAGCAATTATAGTGGTGCATGTAGTATTTCTAATTTTGTGGTTTTTAGTGGAATGGAAGAAGTATATATTAAATCTCCTCTTCTGCGTAGAAAATATCACAATATACCTAGAAGAACTAAATGAATGAATGTTCTTGCAAAAACAGATTGCAAACTGATTGAAAGCTGGTATTTAACAATCACTCTTTGATGAGAGAGGTAAGGTAGGTAATCCAAAATGTGCCACCGAACTTAAATTGCCATCTATACTATGTGTACATTTCCAGAATCAGTTTTGTACCTATGTGAAAGAAACGCTTTTAGAACCAAACTTTGTTCCTTAATAACTCTTGCATACAATATCCAAATGCCATGTCGTTGGAACTTCCTTCCTAATGTTTTTTTTTCTAGCAATTTGGTGCAAAATTGCACCAAATTTTATGGCCTACCACCACCTTATAGGAAAAAATGGTACTAAAAAGGTGGATAATCGCTAAAAACTTGAAATAAAAAAAATCTTGGATGAAATTGTCATATTATGGATGAAAATTGAATTATGGATATGTGATATGTACTAATATGATATTTTCTATCCAATATGTGGATGAATGTTCAAATTCGGAGCACTTCTGTAACATTCATTATTGCCACTTTGGCACTTCTTTAAAAATGAAAAAAATAACCTTGCTCCTTTCATTTGCCAACAAAAACATATGAAAATTTGACCAACCTTATAATAGTAACTAGGCTCAATAGTAAAAAGTGGTGGATTTGGGTGTACCTATCTTAGTCCTTCCCATGCTATTGTACCACATACAGAGCATCTCCATGGCCCAGGTCCATGGGTAGTTGACATATGATGTTTTCAAGTCAACATACTACAAGATCCTACGGTTACATGTGTCAAAAAAAGTTTTTTTTCAAAAATTTGGTGCTTGTACTAAAACTGGTAGTTCTTGAGCGTTTTCATTGAAAACATAGTCATAGAACTTTACTTTCTTCAATGTAACAAGAGGAGGTCGCTTTTAGAAACTACTGCGTTTCAACTTCAAAATTTTGTAACTAATTCCATGAAGGGCCGAAAAATATGAAACAACTTGGATTAGATGTCAATTCCATTTTTCTTCCTAGTAAAATTTACTGAAAATTGTTTCAAGGAATTTAGCTTCCCTGAAAATGCAATCAGCTCTTAACCCCTAAAGGACCAAACACCGTTTTTTGACAACATAGCGTTTTTGGGCAGCTCACCACGAATGGAATTTTTATTTTTTTTATTTGAAATTTTCGCACAAGATGTGCCCGAGGAATAGCTTTAGGGCCCAACAATTTTCATAACTTTTTACCACATGGTTAAAAAGTTATGGTATGATATGTAGTTTTCATTGTTCGGCGGGCAGCCCGGGCAGCAAAAAAAACTTCTTTAAAAATCATTTTCTAGAGAAATAAAAATTTGAAATTGGTTCTCTAGATTTATGTGCACAAGAAAAGCTTTTAATCATTCCACTTTGATTTATGAGATGAAAGTTATGAGGAATTTTAGTTGTGGGTAGTTTGCGGGTAGTTATGGAATCTCTACTCTAAAATAAACTTTGAAGTCCTTTATTTAACTCAATTTTCAATTTTTTTGGAAAAAAATATAAACACAAGGTGTAGATTGTTTATTAGAACATTACTATCGTTTGGATTGGCATTTTTCAATTCCATAATTAAATCCTTAACAATTTAGTGTTTTGAATCATTTTCTACTTCTTTCTACTTACTATTTTTTTCCTATATGTTGTACAATTCCAAATGATCTGAAAATTTTCAAGCATGTAGCTAACTTGCTTTGAAGAATGAATCCAAAGAGTTACCACCATTTTGGACATTTTTTCATACAAATGTGACCATGTGAAGTGCAGCTGCCCGGTTTTTCGCAGGGACAAAAAAAGTTTTTTTGTCACTTCAAATGCTAATATCTTGCAATCTACACGGTGGAAATTTTTGAAATTTTTTCACCATCTTCTCAAACTAGTTTACTACAAGATCCTACGGTTACATGTGTCCAAAAATGTTTTTTTTCCAAAATTTGGTACTTGTACTAGAAATGGCAGTTTGGGAGCGTTTTTTTGTGAAAACATAGTCCAAAACCTTTAGGGGTTAAAGGGTTGCTTTAAGAGTCTCCTATCTTATATGCATGTAAAGAGTTTCTCCACTCAATTGCAAACTCAAGGTAAATTGGAGATTTTTTTTGGAAGCAATGTGACATGGCTGTTGGATTCAATTCTTTCATTGAAACGAAAGTTAACTACTTTTGCAATTTGATTTTTCTAAGCTACGAAACTCTCTGACATTGCATACTCCACTTGAAACCCCTTTTCAGCGTGTCCGCCGTGGGGCACATGAGACGAAGTGTGGCCCCATTCTCCAATTCCACACCCGAAACGAGCATTTGGTGCCCCTGTCTGGGGAATCAGTTGTTGGGATGGTCTGACTACTTTAAGTTCCAAGTTAATTATATAACTTATCCATGGGAACATTGGGAACCGAAGTGCCCAATCCACAGAGACTGTTGCACAGAGCTTGACAGGTGTGCCTCTGTCAATAAATTTTACAAAGGAGATCCTTGGTTGCTCCGTTTTTTTGTTTTTTACTATTCAGTTTGATAGGAGTTGCCCAACGGTAAAAAATTAACTGCATTGACAGAAGTAAAATACGATCCAACCAATGATAAAGGCTCATCCGTTGATGGCAATTTCCAACAGATTCGGTGTAAGGGAAGATGGGGGTGTTCATAAAGTGTCCTTGTCTCCTTCTAATACTTTTAACCCCTAAATACCTAGGATCTTTTTGGTGTTTAAAAACATCATTGCTTTCGAAGTGTTAGAGCAACCCCACGGCAAAGGCGCCAATGAGAGAAGACATGGCCAGTGGGAAGGTTTGGGCTAAGTTTTTGCCCTATGAGAGACTTGCCAAGTGAAAATTTCTAGGCAGCCACGCCAAAATTTGCAGAAGGGACAGACAAATGGTACGGCTTGGGCGTGCCGCGCTAAGAGATTTTGACACAATTTTCAACGTACCGACCACTAGCTAAGGTAGGAGGCTCTGAAAGTGAGCATCTAAGGGTTGGTCTGACTTTTTCATGTGGTTTCTTGGATGGGATTATTTTTAGCTTACTTTTCAGACAAAGAAAAATAGATTTTGATTGTAACACAAGTTGTTTCATATTTTTTGAAGCATTTTTGAATTACTTATAAATTTTCAAACGTGATGAGTTATAGGTCCCTATTTATGATCCTAGGTCTTCCATAAGCTGTTTAATTTCTAGAGAGAAATGGAGAAAACAAAGAGAATGATTGGCTCTTGCAATAAATAATAATTTTTTTACCAATCCATTCAATGACTACAGGAGGTCCATTTAAAGACCACCTTACGTCCATTTCAGACGAGTCTATATGGGCAATTCTAAATGCCCGCTTGCTTTCAGAGCCTCCTACCTTAGTCCTCAAATGAGCTCCAAGCTAGGCACAACAAGCCAGGCGCAGTTGGCTACAGTAAACCAAACAAACAAGTGTACAATTACCATTGTACAAGTGAATCAAATACCAATGTCATTGTTCCAATTACTATTATGGCATATTTTGTTGATGAAATGAGGCCATAGTTTCATTGGAGTTTGGTGGGACGAAAGGCTGAAGAGTTTGATTTTATAATAAAATCAATTGTCTACAATGAATCCTCAATAGGTATGGGATAATTTGAAGGTGAGAGCTTAACCACTCGTTGTCAAAACTTTGGAAGTGTAATCAATGTAGAATTTCAGACCTCATTTAGGCATAGTAGAATAATTTTTTTCAAAAAACGTTGAACTAAGTTTATGTGGAAAATCAATCTAAGTTTTATCTACAAAAACATTTTTGAGATTTCAATCCTCCAATAAAAAGTTATGGACAAAATTCTAAGGGGTTTTGGAAGGGAATTCTTTTTGATATTTTCAAACATCCTCATTGAATTATGTCAATAAATTTTTATTGGAGGATTGAAATCTCAAACGGATTTTCGGAGATGAAAGCTATATTGATTTTTCATATTAACTTTATTCAAAAAAATTTGAAATTTTTTATTCTACTATGTCTAAATGAGGCCTGAAACTATACTTCAAACACAATTCCTACTTTTGACTTAACTATGAGTGGTTGAACCCCTACTAATTCTAATTTACATTATCCCACATGGGATGTTCTACATCTTACCACTCTATATGCATATAAGGATTTTTCCTACTCAAATATAAAACTCTCAATAAGTTGGAAAAGATTATGGAAGAAAACTACTTGACATTGCATTCTCTACATTGCACCCCTTCTTGGCATGTCTACTATGGGCATATGAGAAGTAGTGTGGCCCTGATCTCTAATTCCACACGACAAATGCTTGTTTGGTACCTCTGTTTAGCGAGTCAATTGTGGGGTTGCTCTTAAACCTCAAATGCCCCACCAGTGCCACCACATATTGGACAAAACTTAACACTAAGGTAACTACATTTAATTTTGATCGTTTTCTAAAATCACATAAGGTACAACCATCCATCACCAACCAACACCCCACTGGCAGTCAATAGGATGGCAAATCCCCTATATGGTCAGAAATATTTATAGGGAAAGCTAGCTTCCTCTTCAAATTGTACTAATGCATGGCACTAAAATTTGGAGATGCACTGCTTGGTATGATGCTTATGGTGTTCACGGGGCTTTTGTGGGCAATAAGGGTAGATGATGGGATGGATGCCCACTTCCAACGATTTGAAGTTACATGATGTGAACGATTGTCATTTGTCATTTTTCTCTGTGCAACCTTTGTTTCTATGAGCATGTGCTAGAACTAGTCTACTGTAGTTGGGATGGGATTGGTGTGAATAATTTTTTGACCCTGCAATTGTTGGGTGCGTAATACAAAACTTCGAGTGGAAGTGGATTATTCATATCCAACTTTGCACATTCATCGCAAAATTAGCGATAGGATTTTCATTGGAGACAATTGTGCACTATTGGATATGAACGATCCCACTTCCACTTGAGGGCTTATGTTATGAGCAGCCAATAGGTGCTAGGATAGAACACTCTTTGCACAAATCCACATCATTCTCGGTAAGTTGATCGTTTTTGGTTCCAATCCTCACAAACGAAGGATGTGAGAAGAAAGACAATAGATTGCGGCTGCTTCCATCATGTTCCCTCAAACTACTGGAAGAAGATGCGCTTAACAAAGCTTCTTCTCATTGCGCTTAGGAGCTCCATGAATGTTGGAGGCACTCTGTTGTGTATTGGATTTCTAGATTTCGGTGCCATGTGCCAATATAATCTGAAGAAGAAGTTGATTTTTTTTGTGGACATTCTTGACGTAGCCGAGGATGGGTTGTCATTGCTCTTGATTTTGCTCTTTACAAACCATGGATTCAATCAATGATCCGAGGCAACGCTAGCATTGGTCCGCACTATACTTGATAAGCATTTGATCGAGGATCTTGGAATTCCCTACAAAGGCCTTGCAATAGCATGATTGGCAAATAGACATTTGCTTCCATTGAGTAAGCTCAAGATTCTTCACTCACAATAGGCAGGATGCAGTTTTGGAAGCACAATCTGATGATGTGGAGCAGAGATCCACCAACCCTTTTAGTTGGTGAATGGAAAACTACTAGTTGGTAACATGGCTAGATTTAGGTGTCAAGTTTTGTTCATTTTCTTTTCAAATAAAGAATACCAGGATTTTCTAAACTACCCTATAGAGGATAGCCCTGGGATGTTCATTGGAAAAGATTCTTGTAGGATTGCACCTTCCCTTCTATGTCTCTTTCTTCATTTCTTTACATGGAAGGAGTTCCAAGGTGAACCGTTTGAAGAGAGAGCTAGGAATGATGTAAACGCAGGTGGATCCCTAAGCAAAATTGACATTCATATTCAATGAACTATATGTTCAAACAAAGACTTCATTTTTCATTTGCATTCCTCTTCTCCTCCGTACATGCATGCACATTCAATTGAATGAATTGTTTTCCTCTTTGTTTGTTCATGGAGCACCAAAATGGCGATTTTTTATATTTTGATGGTGCACCAAAAATTCTAACATTCATCCATGCATTGCATAGAAAATATCACATTAGTGAAGCTCACTTATCACATATCCATAATTCTATCCAAGCAGAATCTTGCAATTTTATCCAAATTTTTTTATTCAATTTGAACTTATATGCCAATTTTTCAATTGTTTACTAACCATTTTGTTCAGAAGGCGCAGTGTTGGGCTCAACAGTTTCTTGCAAATGACCCATGAATTACTAAACAAAAAAATGGTTCAATGTCTCCACTGCTTTTCACATATTCTATGACCGAAAATGCTTGGATTTCCATTTTAGGTACCTCGTTCATAGAATCAAAAGCCTCCCAGCCATACAAGGAAGGGGACTCAGTAAATCAATTGGACCTCGTACTAATAGTCAACTATCAATCTTCACGACTTCAACTCAAACAATAACACCCTAGGAAGGCCAAATTGACATTCAGAGTCATGTAAAGCTCTCATGGGGCACCTATTCATGTCATATTAAGGTCATACATGTGCTCAATTATGTCCAAATCAGCAATCGTTTACGTATGTCAT